>JAQGBU010000038.1:0-93087 GCA_034698605.1 Isotoma decorata
CCGACCTGATGATGGCTTTATGCCGAAACTAGTTGTCGTGTCAACAGATGTAAATAAATAAACGCTGATTCGAAATAATTGACAAGTTTACTGTGTTTTTCGCCGTTTTCATTAAATAAAATCATCCAACTAAAAACAATATTAAAACTCAATAAATTAGTTGCATTACTTGCCAGGCTTGGGAAATTTTCAATTTTCTAAATCTCCTAAAACATCAACAGCTTTAGTAATCATCATTACAGTCGAAGTCATCAACAATCTCAAAATATTGATGATTTGATGGCATTCACTCAACTCTTGAACTTTTTGCTTTGCCCCACTCATCAATGGTTTCTAACCCTTCGCATAACCACCAGCTTTTAAGCAGTAAAATAAATTATCTTCTGTTCCATAGACGGTGAGATTGCCGGAATTTTCTGGCTTTACACTTCTGGCTAAACATTTCTGGCGCTAGTACATTTCTGGCTCTACACATTTCTGGCTCTGGTACACTTCTGGCTTTACATATCTGGCTCTGACACATTTCTGGCTTTGACGCATTTCTGGCTCTGATACATTTCTGGTTAAAAGATACAAATGGTGAGATACAAACGGTGGTTTCGACTATGGCTTAGTCCAAGGAAAGAATAAATCCTTCCAAGCTGGAATTTCCAGTCATCAACACGAGAGCATTACTCTAGTACCCCGTTTTAGGTCAAAGTGCAAAATGCAGAGTCCAATCAGTACAGCCTAAACAGGGGCTTGTCACTGTGACATGCCACAAGCACGCATGCATGCATGCTTTGTACTTCTATCTTTTTACAATTTAAAAGTTAGTTTAAAAGTTAGTTAGTTAAAGTTTTAAGGTTTCACATTCACATCTAAAATTGTAAGAAATTTTGGATTTTGACGACATAAATTGCTGCTTTTTTGATTAAATGTTCTTTGATTTTTGCTTTGAAACTATAAATCCCCCTCGGAATAGAGCCCCACCCTTTTTGGAGGGTTGAAAAAATAACTCCCATGGGGTTCTAAATCGCGTTTTAGGGTAATTCATTTTTATTCTATTTACCACAAAGACTGTTATTGAAAGTACGTTCTGTACACTTACCAACAGCAGACCTACATGCATTCAATATAATTATTATTCAATATTGCATTGCATGATCATACAAGGATACCACTGACTTATTTCACCCTCTGATTCTGATTATTCTAAATATTGCTGACATTGATTTAACTCTTAAAATTGCTCTTAAAATCTCTTGCTCGAGAATTTTCTCTTTGCGATGTAATTTTTTTTTGCGTTTTTTGTTCTACTGAAAAAAAAGGCTTAAAAAGAAAACTTACACAAATTCCCAGTTGAGGAAGCTCATCATCTTCTGAACATTCGAACACATAATCATCCTCATTATTTTTTGATGCCGTCATTATACTTTTATAATAAATACAAAACGTGTGCAATATAGCGAACAACTTTGCATTCACCAATAAATAAAGATTTTGTGTAATACTATAATGATAGATATAGCGACAGGTAAGTCAAACTGTCAAATCAATACAAAAAAATACTGAAGATAAGTTTCCAGTTATAATTTAAAGACTTAGATTTTGGAATTGGAATGTTGGAATGCTTGTTCATTTACAACTTAAAATTTAAGACTGAACTTTCAACTTTAAATGTTACTTGTTGATTATTATAGTAAATGAAATACAATAAGCAGATTGAAAAATGTATTAGTTAAATGGTAACCTATGACTCTTGGAATAAGGTCAAACGCAGTCCGAAATCGGTACCGTCAAGTCACCGTCAACAACCCATAAATTATTGGCGAAATATTTTTGTGTATAATTATGTGAGTTGTTTGAGTTTGACACATGTAGACTTGGATGTTGGCAGAATTTTAGATGGGAAGGAGGGTCATAGCAAAGAATGCCTTTTTTTGATTCGATCTAAGCAAGTTGTATGTGTTGAGTAGGTTATTATATATAGCTTAGGATTTTTATTTCGAGGATTATTATTATAGAAAGGAAGAGGAAAAGCCATGTTCATTGTGAATGAGGTGCAGTAGGATAAAAGCAGAGTGCTTCACGCTGAATGTCACAGGGAGGACGTAAACATACAACATTTCACTTCAATTGAATCAAAATAATACACACCATCGCTTCATCATCACAGAGATTTTTTTATTATTTTTATTATTATTGCGATGGTGGTGGTTGGCGTTTAAAGAGTCCTAAAGCTAATTTTAGATAGGACTTAAACTACAAGATAGAGGGACATCAGCAGGACATCCGATATAATAATAATAATAATCAATAATGAGTAGTGCAAGTAAAGTCAACATTTCACATTTCAACTGACTGAGTTGAAACAGTGAAAGTTAAAAATCTTAAAAGTTGAAGGTTCAAGGTTGGCGTAATCATCTTGAGCTGACTTATTTTTTTGGAGAAATACGGTTGAAGGCTGAAGGCCTTGAAGGTGAAGGAGTGCATGTCATTGTGTGTGGGGAGTTCAGTAAGTGAAGGAAGTGTTGAGAGATAAAGTAGAATATTCAAAAGGAAGAGAAAGAAGCTGAAACTGAATTCGTAATTACTTTGGAATATTGACAACTCTCAACAGTCTGAACTGTGAACTGAAGACTCACTACATTACACATTAAATTCAAAATTGTGAATTGGAAATCGGATTACCGGATACAGAAAGAGAAGATCAAATTCTAAGGTTGGTTCAAGGTTCGTAAATAAATGAATACAAAATGCATTCATTGTACATAAATATATATATTTTGAAAAAAGAACTGACATAATAGAAATAGGGAATCCGCATGCCGCATATCATCCGGTGTCCGGGGGTTAAATATCAAATATATATTTCATATTTTGTATTTTGTATTTAAAGGCAAAGAATTAATAATAATACAAATTGAAATATTACATAATAAACACATAATAATAAATAATACATTACACAATATCCAATACACAATACCAGCCGTAGAAAATTACAAATTCAAAATTAAGGAATCCTCAAGCCGTAGATTTTCCGGTGTCCAGGGTGTTGAGTATAAATATGGAATATTAAGGAGAGTTGACAATTCATAATTAATTTGTAACAACTGTTGACAGCTGAGCATCGTTGTCTCTGTTGTATCTGTTACTGTCTGAGTGCTGATGTGCTTCAAATTACACAAAAACAAACAAACATAAGCAAAACATCCATTTATTTACTTATTAAATTAAGTGGGTATTCTTGTATTCATTCATTCATTCATTGAATTTTGTTGTTGTTTGTGTAAATTTATTATGGCACATTGACATTATTGTTAGTTACTAACTTTTTTTGTATTGATGATTCTGCGAGTACATAGCACATCGTCGACATAGTAACATGTTGTTGAGACAGTCAAGAGTAGTAGGTGTATTTTGTAATGATTATTGGGCTGTATGTATAATTTACATGTAACGCTAACAATGAACAATCAGTAAGTCACCAAATGCACAACACAACACACCTCAGTCAGATACAGGGCAGGTAACAAGTCCAAACAAATCCAAAGTCGTAAGTGCATTCATTGATGTCAATTCACAATTCAACTGTCTCTCTGTGAGTTTGTAAGTTCTTTCTATTTTCACAAATTCACTACATGAAATTGAAAATAGGTTGTCACTGCGATATATTTATTATGTGAGTGTGACCTCCTTCCAAGTGTAAAAGTAAGACCTTTTAGTAAGTACTTTTTCTACTGATTAGTAGTACATCTTTAGTAATGGATTATGGATTGTTGCTTATTTTTCTACCCTGTCTGTCATCTCATCTATATTTTAAAATTTATTTTGTGTTTTACGAGGCAGTACATTCATAATTATTGTCCGGTCAAGTCTCACCAGTTAAAACAGGCATGTGTGACAGTTGGCAGCTGCGAGGTTTTTAATAATATTATCCTCACAATCACAATCACAATCCACAATCCTCAGGCAAATGCCCAACCTTACTCTTTCTTTATTTCATAATTGTTCAATTCAATTTCAAAGCTTAAATTGGCAATTGGCAGTTCACCATTTACTGGTCAGAGAGAAAAAAGGTTTTTTTATCTCTTAGGAAGTCTAAGATTGTTCTTTGAAGCTCGATTACGGTACAATACGGTAATAAATTGTAATTTATTAATCTCATCTCCATCACTTTTATCCACTTTTATCTTACTATTATTTACTACAAGCGATAAGTTTTAGAGTCCAGTAACTCTTTTAATTAATCATTAAGGGTTTCATATCACGTTATCCTTCCTATTTCAACTTTTTAAGAAATGTTCATTTTGAAATTTTCAAGTTGAGGACAACTTATAGTGTCATTTCGAAGCGAGTAGCTTGGAGTTATTTTGAGTCAGAGTTATGATAATGAGTTAACGATGTAGAATCCACTTAGGACTTAATTAGTAAAATTGAAGGGTCATCCGGTTCACTAAGCAATTAGTCATTGTATTTAGTCCCCGTCGCGTCTGTGTGCAGTAGTGAGGAATGGTTATCAATGTTATCATTGTGCCTTTATGCGTCATATCTGTTCATTTGCCTTATTACATATTATGTATTATTACATAAATTAAACATTACAGATGACTGAATTTTTGGTTTGGTGAAAAAGTTATGTCTAGTACATTTTTAAGCGTAATTGATGTTTGAAACATTATGTTTCACTGTGTATAAGAAATAAATACTTGAGGTGAGAGCATTTAGCGTTCAGCAATAAAAACCTGAAGCCTGAAGTTTTTATGAATTGAAAGGGCATTATTCGCATTATTAATATTATTTATTGCTTTGGTTTGAGCAATAATTTCATAAATTACATCGGTTGCCTTTGTTTTTGTCGTCAGTATAGGAATTGACGTCTTCAATGTTTGATGTTGTTTTCATGAATTTATGGTGATTAAAAGCCGAAATTCTTCAAAAATTGAATGAATAATGAATAATGAATGAATGAATAATTAGTGCCTAGAATTCTAGTCTTAAGGGCAGTAATTATTTGAGCTAAAATTATCTAATGGAAGGTAACATCCGAAACATCCTAAGTAGATACAAAGCAATTATGGATACAAGTTGCACTATGGCTATGAATAAAATTATTATAAAAAATCTCATATTCACTACGTTGTTTTGTGTTTCTCATGAATAATTCATAAGGTTTATCTCTGAAGATGAGTAGTGCGAAAAAAATCGCTTTCATCTTTGAGTTTTAGATTACACATTAAACCAGAGTTTATGCCATTTAACGATTTTCATCGGATACCTAACATGTTTAGAAAGTTGTCCTTTAGTTTTGATCATAAGTTATCGATAAAAATGTCACTTGCGACTTGAGATTAGTTTCGTAGTCCCTTGCCTTAAATTTAAAGAGCTAATTCTAATCATATATTTTACTGATTGTGTCTGAGTATAGGTGTGTGAAGTGTGAATTCTGTCTGTGTAGGCATATAGTATTTCAAGGTAAGGATCAAAGGTCCAAGTTTACTTCGATGCGGTTTTACCGGTTTACTTACGTTTTTACATTGTTTCATTGCATGCGTTATGGTGTTTTGTGAAAAGCATAAGCTAATGTGCCAATCCAAGTATTTTTCTTGTACACATTAGCTTTTTACAATCAAAATGAAATATACCTATGCACTGTAGTTACATGGAATGATTTCACTTTGATGGATGACTAGTGATACAAGAAAAGCAACACGTCAGTTTTGATAAAAATCGATGTAAGAAGGGCTTTGTGAATGTTACTGCAAAATAGTTTGCATGCTGACCTGACACAGAGACTCCGAGAGCTGGATAATATGCAGTTTTTTAGCATGTTTATGCTGAAAAGATTGCGGCCACTCTTGCACTACATAACTACATTACAATATTATAAAACTGACTTTTTTGTCCAGACATCGAGACGTCTGCCCTGCTATTAGGTAGGCAGGGCAGAAGTGTCATTAGGTTTATTATACTATGCCTTATACGGCTTATACCTAACTTTGACTTTCGTTGTAGGAGTAATAGTAAAATAAATATTTTGTGCTAGTGTGCCAACATTTATTCCCTTAATTACGATTACGACCTTGTAATCTGGTAATCTAGTAAATTTGCCGGTAGCAAGCAATACAACAGTAGCACGTTGGAAGGTTAGATTGGAAGTGTAGATTTTCACCGGCAACTATATTGTAGAAACTTAATTTTGAGGTCAATTTCTTAGATAGTAATGTCCGCACTTCGGTTTTTCCTGTTTTTATACTATATGTATTATGTATATTGGGAACTTATGGGCAACTGAATTTTTAAATATTGTTGGATTATAAAAATTCAATCTGTTTAGAATTGCCAAACGAAGTGAAAACCGTTTTAAATCTCTCGTAAAATTAGGCAAATAGTTTTTCAAGTAATGTAATGGATTATTTTAGTTAAACAAGCATTAACGCCAGGTTTCATCAGTGGCTTCATGTATTCAGGACAGAGAAATAAAGGAATTATAGGTGGTTGGTAGCCTTGGTGGTTGCATAACAGTTTGTCGGTTGCTTTGCAATGCATATTTTTCAGAATATTATAATGGAATCGTTTAGAATTACTTTCTATTTCGCATCTATGTATCTCTATTATTTATTTATTACATTCATGGAGGGGCTAACTCGGGCTAAGGCTCAATTTTAAATCTAATTATTTATGAAACATTTGTACAAAACTCTGTAGCTTGCTAGTAACAGCTCTCTTGCCAGGAAGTGCATCTAGATCTAGATGAAATCGGTGTTTTTTATCCCTTTGGAGATCTACGGTTATCATCTTATCCAAAGTCAGATGGTAATCCTCGAATCTTCTATGATCCAATCATTCAATGTTATATTATTCGAATTCTCCAGGCGTATTTGGCCATTTAATAATAAACCAGTTTATTAATTCCTTCAATTTTGCCAATCAGTTTCTTTGCTTTTGTGTTTTGTAAAACGATTGATGTAAGTTGAACGTGTATAACGCCCTCAGAACAGGATCTATAGCTGCTAAAGCTTTGCAGGGGATAGGATTGCATGCACTTAAAAATTTATAACATTTACGTCTTTACTTAAACAGAATTTAAGACTTTTTAATGGTTTTCAGTGTTCGCTAAGTACAGGTACGACATTAAAATAAATAGCTGTCTGTGGATGTAAATTCCATACTTTTGCATATTTTGCTAGCTTAGTTGGCACTTGTCGAAAAATTTCCTTGTAGGTAGTTAATGGAAATACTTCTTATTTATGATTATGTAATGGTGCAAAAACTGCTTAGGTGTTGTGACAGACTTCGACTTCAAAAAGGATAGTTTAAGTTTTATGTAGTCTGTTAAATTGTCATCATCTCACTTTCACTAGCATTAGTATTCTTGATTTGATTTGAGTTAAATTATTTTAAGACTTAAATACCAGTGTACAAATTAAACTAAACATAAAATAATTATGCATTAGTCTGACTACTGACTAGGTTTTTTAAGGTCTTAATTCTAGATCTTGTAAATACAGAAGGCGACAAAAAATCGGTATTTAATAAGATGTCATTAAACTGATGGTTTACCGGTTTATCTATCTTCTCTGTATTTTATTAATCTTCCTAACTTATTAAAAATGGGAAAGAACGATAGGAAATACCTATATTTGTATTGCTTTTAGTTTAGGAGTGGACAAATAGAGGTGAAAATGGAACTAAAGTTGATTTTCATCTTATCAATCATACAAAATGATGTTAGCTACATTAGCTAGTGTTATTAACTAGCTAACATTTATATTTTTCACAGATGTATTGTCTGTTTAGTTTGTTTAACTGTACCACAAACAAGGATGAGCTAAGCGACCTGGTAGTCAGAGCATTTAGCAAACAAAACTATATGCTGATTCACTTTTTCACATACATGACTGGAAATTATATGCATTGCAACTACTGTTTACGTAACAGTTATTTTTTATGTGCAAAATAATAAGCGAGGGTGTCTTTTCTATCACCATTACTACTTTGAAATCACAAGAGTGATTAGAGCTAAGCATCTAAAAAAATCCTAGCAAGTAGACAAGACCAGATTGAAGATACGAATAGTGGTTAAGACTAGTCTGCATTATATTAACATAAGAACATAATATCATTGGTCCATAACATATAGGTGTAAAAAACGATTTTTAAGTTGCAAAGAAATCTTGTGTGTCATTATCTCTCGATCTCGTAAACAGTTCTGACTCGGCATTGAATTGAAAAGCTTTTTTTCTGTAATTTCTGCCCAACTTGGTGTTGTTGTGTCTTTATTATTTGTAACTAACAAGTGAATCATGAATAAAAAAGGAAGTAAAAGGGAGTTAAATCAGTGGGCGATGGTTCTTCTATAAACATTTAAATGCTAATAAAGTTGGTTGATCTTAAATATTTCCAATCTATTCGTATATACTTAAAATATGGTATCATCACATAATACAAAGAACAGGGGTTCTTATGGGTATAGGTATTTATTTACTTATTGCATGTGAATTTACTTTGCAGGTTGCCCTTCGACTTGTAGCCAGCTCTGCAATAAGTTCAGACTTGCAATTATTCTGAAAGAGACCTTGGAAGAATAAAAAAGAGCTTTCCTTCCAAATCACATCATCATACCTTAGATTTAACAGTCTGAAATTTGGAAGTCTTGGATCTTGTTGTGTTGTCATCATTTCTTGCATTTAGAAGTGTTTGCCGACGCATCAAGCCTGATCAGTTAGCTAAGGACGAATAATTTGCATATAAAATGGGTAAGTCCTTTCCGATTCTGGATATATTATCTGTAAGGATGTGTTCAGTTTGATGTTCACTGTCTTATTTATTATTTCATATTATGAAGAAAAATTGCAGTATAAGTTACCATAGTCACAAAGGGCAAGAAATTTTTTTGATATAATGTAGACATTCGACACAAGTGCTTGTTATAGTGATGGTTGATGATGGTGTTATTTTTCAAATTATAGAGCTTCATGCAACTTCTGGAGTTATTTCCCACAGTTCGTATTTTGTTTTTGGACTTGAGGACTTGACTATAAAACTCTTAATAGTATACAGTACGAATTTTCTTACCCTAAAGTGAAGCTTAAATTTTTGCTTACGTAGTAAGATGAACGCAGACAATTGTTAAAAGATTCTTGTGAATTTTACCATTTTCCTGATTCCTGAGGATTTTGTTGCCGGCCTTGAGCCAAGTGTGCAATTTCTAGCTCTTTGATTAAAACCTAGTTTACCGCATTACCACCTAAATACTATAGGGATCAGTTTAAAAAGAATGAGTTTCTAAATAACAAAGACATGGGTGAATGCAAATGCACCGGCAACTTAAAAGCATAATTTATATTTAAAGTTTTTTTTTAATTTACAGGCTGTGCTATCTCAATCAATTGGTAGTATTTGTTAATACTGTCAGTTTTGCAAATAAAGATTTGCTGCAAAATTAACCAAATATTTTGAACTTTGTAAGAAGAAAAATATTGTCAAGTAAGTTTTACTTATTAAATTTTCTGTCTCGAATGTAAAATTACTCTACAAAATGCTTCCTATTTGTGTTTAGAATGGGCTCACGACGGAATCAAATGTTTTCCATTGATGATGCATTCGAAGAAGAGAACACAGACGCAATAAGAGTATATGGCGCAACCACAACGACAGAAAGATCTCCTTTAAAACCTTGGAACACAACTACTGGTATTGTAGACGTAGCAGGTGCCGATGCCGTCGCCGTTCAGATCCAAGACCCTTCAAATCCCCTTGCTGTGAAGCCCATAATAAGAAGTCTCACAAAACTAAAAGGGGGTGATGATGTAAGTGTTAAAACAGTATTTCGATTCATTAAACAATTACTAAAATCTAAAATGTGAAATGCATAGAAATATAATTTTTCAATTTTTGAAATACTAATTTGTTGTTATATAATTGCTTTCAGTCTGTGTCTAAAGACAGTGATTCACTCATTACTGAAGAGCAAGAGAATGGATACGACCCGTCTATGCCTTGGTTTTACCACCCCAAAGTTCGTGAAAACTGGAAAATGGTCGTAGCAGCTTTCCTTCTGTTGATTATTGGCTCAGGTAAGTTTACATTTAGGATTTGCACAAGCATAAATTTCATATTTATCACTAAACGGTGTTTTTTTTCATTAGGTTTGTCAATTGTTGGAATTGTTATCATTAGTCTCCCAATCAATGGACTGCAAGGTGCTGTCTTTTTCATCGCAGGGATCATTTGTTTTATCCCCGGAGCTTATCACGTTATTTATATTTACTGCGCTGTCAAAGGGAAGAGAGGGTACGACTTCTATCACCTGCCGCTGTTCAACTAATTCTACTCCCGATTACCAACGTTGTGACCACCATCATTAGATGTGTTTTGTGCTGTGAGTTCCTTAGGCTTACGAAAATGAAACATAAGATCATTTTAATCTTCAGTCTCCTTCCAGATCTGATAATATCTTTGCTTATGGTCTGGATTTAATATTTATTTTACTATCTAAACTACCCTTTCGTACGTGTTACGTCTGAAAAAATTTTTACACAACGCATTCATCGTAAAGCCGACAGTTTTGTACACACTCAACGTATGATATTTGTACTTGAAGACTGCATTTGTAGGATCAGCGTTTAATTAATCTAAATTCAACCTGTTTGTATTTAAATACTGGCCTCTGGTCACCAAACACTAGAATATAGCCAATCCAACAAAATTTTTGTGTACCTATTGTTCTATAGTAAAAAACCAACGTCAAAATAAAACTAAAGCAGATAACATTATAGTGTAACTTCGAAGCACCCGTATCATTTTCGAGGCTTTTAACAGAGTCATAAACGAGTAATCATGATTTGTCGTAAAAAAGGGATTAAAAAATCAAGAGTAACAAGAAAACTTAATTAATCAATAACTTTGCCAAGCTCATTGATCGGGGATATAATATGTCAGAATTGCGTATCAATAAAATATAGACAGTGATAAAGACCAGACCAGACAAAGCAAAATTATATAAATCATTTTGTTATAGCCGATCCAAAGTAAAATAACTTATTGATAAACGATTTTTTTAAGATTAGAGCCATTTATAAATCAGCTTGTCTGTTTTAAACTCAAAGACAGCTGTAAAATAAATATCACCGTCCTGAAAGAGTAGCCATTCGGTTGTATTGGTCTACGCAGCTTTTAATACATTCTAGAATATTCAAATGTAACAAATACAGTTCAAAGGTTGTATCATCTAATGATAAGTTGTAACTGATACTTACGTCACCTACACGTACCGATATACTATACACGATAGTATGGAAACATTGTCATCGCTATTATTGATTAGGGGATTAGGGAACTAGGAAATACAGCCAGACTCAAGGAGTATAAGTCACATGTTAGATATAAGAAGAATGTAGAAGTAATAATGTAAGTGCAGAGATGCTAACAAGAAAACGCAATAATTAAACAAACCCGAATTCAACGATTGTGGAAGAGCTAGATTTAATATGTCAAAGAAATTAAAAAAAAAAGTTCTAATACATTTTGCTTTCAAATAATAATAACCTACATTAAGTACTAATTATTTAAGAATGGTTTCAAATACTTTTCGTTTTCAAAGAGCTATCTCTTAATTGAAATGAAATGAAATCTCCGTTTATGCATCTAAGTATTAAGAAGTTTCATTGTTAAATTGTTAGCTAAGTTTTAGGCCCTATAATGTGCCACTTGTTTTGATAAAATGTGATGATGGGATTATAAGAGATTTCTATTTGCAATCGCAAATTACAAATTGCAACAATATCTGCCGACTCACTCATAACTATCTTTCAGTAAATTATGGTTCTATACCAAGTAACTTTCTTCTAATATCAATTAGATTTGTCTCTGCGTTCAGGTTTACTAATTAATATTATGTGACTAGCATCTCACTTATACAGAAACTTAACAAGCGTTAAGTCATTTGTCACACCTTGTTGTTTCTAAAGCAAATGATCCTTTATAAAATTATCGTTATTTTTAATCCCAATGTATTAAAAGTAGAAATGACTTTAATTGTTGAAATTAAAACTATGCAGCAATGCTTTTATTTTCCGCTTGCGTACAAAAGGTAAACGCGAAAGATACGCTAGAAGTGTTACCTCATCATATCACGTCATTAGTACCTTTTACTTTTAAGATCTTGCTACAACCCGTATTTGTTATTTGACTTTCTTATAAGTTAAAAGTAAAGACTGATTTCAAACCGTGAAGAGATGCTGCAGTATATAGTGCATAGTATTTAGGATAGATAAGATCATGACGTATGTGTTTTTGCTTGTCGTACCTTTTGTAAGCTTTTACTTAGAGGATAATTTTATTGATTAATATTTTACCTCAACTTATTGAACTAAGAATATGTACATTTTAGGGCAGAAACAAGGATCAAAGAAGTAAGCTTTGTGAAACAATAAATAAAAAAATAATGGTTGTAATTTGCTTTGAGTTGTATGTTCTATTTCAATCATATTATTATCAAATAATCCGAACCCTTTGATCCGGCTAAGTACCTAGTATACGAGTAGTTGTAAGAAGCAGTGATTGGTCTCAAGAGATATGTAATCAAATTTGAGTAGTGATGAAAATGTAAATCTCAGCTAAGGCCTTGCTCAACTGAAATGAACATTGTGGTACAAAAGATATCTGATTTTACCGAAAGTAGGTTTGGTCTTTATTACCTCCATCCTATTGTCATGTCAGTTTATGAGCATAAAATTGTACTAGCCGTAAGTGCTTGAACCAATCAGAAAACATTAAATCATGTTAAATAAATTGTCATTTTCATTATTTATTTATTGTCCAACTCATTATATTCAGTTTTCACTTGCAAATACAAAGTGCCAAGTCACCAAAAGTCCTCAGTGAGTAATCAAAATGCGGATAAAACTGGCAAAATCAACTAAAACTGTCATTTTTTAAAGTCACAATCCGGTTTCAGCATGCAGCTACTGCAAAATCATTTGAACAAACATTCATATTTTTGTAATTGATCAGTGTTTTCCAGTGTGTATTACGTTGTATTAGGTTGTTCCTTAACAGATTATGATATTAACAATAGTATTAAAGATAATATGAGACGTTTCATCAGATGAATTGGGAGCATATCCAAACTTTTTAATTCCCTTAAAAGGTGGATCAAATAAGTTTAAACTAAAGTAAAAAATTATATAGTATGTAAATTGTAGTTTTAAGTTAATTTTTTTTACTCAATACTGACACCGTTTTTTAATAACAGTTTTCGCAATTCGTCTTGTACTTACTCTTTAGTATCGTAGATTACCTTCAGGAGCACATTATATTGTGCATCAATTCAATTTCAATTACGATATTCATTACGTCTTAAATTCGAAAATGTTTCAGCTATTTTTATGCATTTATATACCAACTGCTTTAAGAATTTTGAAGCAAAGCCTCTCCAAAATTGGAAGTATTTCATCTACACCGTGAGGCTTTCAGGCTATTTATACGTAAAATATCAATAAAGCATTAATCTCCAATTCTCATATCTCTTCATATACGTTTCTCTTCAAGCATCAAAATATTAATCAATTAAAATTTTACATTAAGAACATCTTCATTCCAAAAAGAACATTTTGCTTTATTGCACATAGGAAGTAATTCATACACGTTTAATTCGTAAGATTACAATCATGAAATGGATCTGTTGACTTTAAAAGTCTTGAATAAAATTTATTTTTATTTGAATTCAACTTTTACTTTGAAAAGAGTTCATCAACAACTTTGCTTATGCTAAAATACTGCCCATGTAGATTTAGATGCACATATATAATATAAAATAATTGTTTCGAGGAACACTTTACATATATCACTTTTAAAAGGGTAAAATGGGCGAAGTGGCGAAGATGTTTAATACTAAGATACACGATACATTAAATTTAGAATGGAAATAGAACAAGCACAACTTGATTTATGTCTGTCAATTAGATGATTTCCTCCTTTCCTCTCTCTCTCTTAAGAACTGAGAATGCTGAAATTAGTACAGAAAATTGTGCCAAATTGTATAGGTAACTGCAGTAAGAAACAGGTAGTATATGAAAACTACGAATGACATGCATTAAAAATTTGAATGACAGTTTTATTAACTCATCCATTTAGTCCAGAAAACTAGACTTATTAGCCTCTTCTTATAAACGTCTTATAAGTGGTTTTATAACACTGAACTACTAAAAAATAGCTACAAGAAACTAGTTCAGGTTATTTATTTTAAATCGACTTGGATTTGTAGTTCATGTGTAACTGTTATCATTCAATTGATATGCAAAATTTTCCATTTTTATTTTTTTAATGTATTAGGAAAGTTAAGGTGATTTTGTGCAGCATTTTTGAAAGTATGCATTATGCATGATCATAGTTTTTTTTATTCATTCAAGAGTAATCACATGTCATTATGTAATATTACCGTGTAAATAATATTACCCTGTAATATTTATTCAAGTATAGCTTGATCTATATTATTGTTTTAGCATAATTATTATCTAGTCGTTAAAAACGTGTTGAAATAGTATTCATTAATCCAATGGTAGTTTTTAAACCTTTTTGGAAGTGAGTGAAGGGAATCTCTTGGCTGGATGCTGGATCCCTGTATTTAATTCCTTTCTGGAGAGAAATAAGACAAAACTAGCTTTGAAAGATTGAATCGACTGAGACATGGATTAAACCCTTGTACATGATTCAAGAAATAATTTATAGATGCATGTAACTAAAGATTATTAAGAAGAGACTTGAATAAATAACGTGACTACAGTCATAATAGGGATTATTATGTTCCTGCCGCATCAAAAATCAAGAAACAGACTGATGCAAGTGATAGGATACTACGACCATGATTAGGAAAAGATTTATTGAGAACTTAAGATGATGAAGGATAATAAACCTCAATATATCTTTTTATTTTGGGTTAAATATAATAACATTTTAAGAATAAGAAACGCAGAATACTTAAAGCTACAATATAACCCACTAGGTATTAGGTACAAAAGACTTTACAACAATATTGTATATTTTCTTCTACCTAGTTTTATTTAGGTACGCATTTTTGATACTATTTATCAAAATGGGATGTAACATGTACCTCTGTTGATTGATGGCAATTTGCAATTACAGGTCTGAATCAACGTTGTTCTGAGTTCTTTATTCTTTAGCCCTTATTTTATTAACATGAACTCGTATAATATATTACGTTTCAAGGGTTTTAGACAAAGTTCTGTGGCTTATATTTCCTATTTTAGCATGTTTACTTGATACGCGATTTTCATTGAAAAGGTAGCTTTTCGTTGTCATAAATTCATAAATATAGTGCCTTGGGAAATAGCCGAACTTGAAAAAATCGGGTAGGGGTTCCAAAATTCTATTTGCTTTTCTTTTCCCATAGCTTAAAATCGGAGTTAAAGATAAACCTTCATTTATGACTGAAATTCTATACATCACAGAAACTGTTGATTCTTGACGTTCAAAATTAAAACTTTCAAGCTCTTAAAGCACTTCTTAATATTTCGTTCAGTAAAGTTCAATAAAAATATTTGAAATGTAAATAGGATCACAAACCAAAAAAATAATTGACTCTATCCATAACTACACTAAACGTCTTTCGCTTGGTGAGCCTGAAATCAAAATTTAAGATTTACCAACAACTGTAAACTAAAGTAAAAGCAGTTCATAACTCTACGCTTATTCAACTGTAAAGTTTTAACTCTAACCAACCAAAACAATATGTAAAGTAATTCACCCTATCACCTCAGACTCAGTTTTTGTGATTCGAAAAGTCACACAACAAAGCACGCTCGACTAGTTCTCACGAATAAAAAAGTTACAATTTTCGATCGATTCATTCTCCACCATTATATATTTCATTTTAGTCGGTAGTATTTAGCCGTGGGTCCTATCTCATCAAAAAAAGAAGAGCATATTTTTATTACGATGATCAGAACATCGATACGAATCTTTCTAATGATTTTCAATGAGATAGCACAATACGATCGCTTACAAAGATTGCATGGATCGAAATCTACCTAAAATTGAAACTAAATATTTGTGAGTGATTTGCCCTGTAATCATGAACAGTATATATACGTATATGCAAGTAGATTTCATGTAGGTTTATTAAGAGTGGAAATAAGGGAATGGAGTAGAAGATGAAAACAAAAGTGAAGATGAAAGAAAACATTTTTATACTATATCTAGTAGATCATCCTCGAAAGATGCACATTACTTATTTGTGTTTAGAATTGTAACAACTTTTTAGACATAATAATAACCATATTTATAAATAATTTAGCAGGGCATATACAAAATAGGTAATAATGATGGTAATATTATTATTACAGTTTTACCTTGCTTTCCTTGCTAGGCTAAACACTTAAAGTTGTATACACAGGGGCAATCATGAGTAGTAGTAGTAGTAAGTAGAGAAGATAATTATTGACCGAATCGCATTTCACAAATTGTAAGTTGCAACACACATGCATAAGAAGGCTCAGTGAAGGATGTATGAAATGTATGAGTTTATACTAGTGAGACGATACTTTCAAAAGGCCGACAAATTCGCTAATAAATTTTTTCATGGATCGATTAGCCCAAAGATTAGCTACAAGTTTCGCATGTTACACTATTCACTGTCTCTCAAATCTAAGTCCTAATGAATCTTTTAGAATTTTACTTATGAGCCAGAATTGCATATGTATGAGCATTAGCCATTTTATGTGTGAATTTTATGTCACAGTCAGTCTTGAATTGAATAATTTGAATATTTACTTTACTTATCATTAGTTAACTGTTTTTTAAATTTTTTGATTACAGTGCAATTGGGGAGTTGTTGTACAATGAGTGGAAAAATTGATTTCAAAGCAGCTTATTCGATTAATTTCAGAAAAGAACATAATAATATTTATACTGCATATAAATTATCTGTGTATAATGCAATGTGCATAATTTTATTGAGTAAATTTGCCTTTAGATTTTAGTTCATTTCGAAACTCATAAACTGCAATACCAAAAGATAACTTTAGATGCTGAATTTTACTTTCACATTCTGACTCTATCTTTTGCAAAGATCTACCATGGCCGTTTATAGGGTCACGTCACGTGGAAATGATTCAGATTTCTATTTTATTTTAAGATCCAATCAATCAGATGCAACAATGATGATCTAATAATGAACGCTGTGATGAGTTAAGAATTAAATATTCCATGCTAAAACCAACAGAACAAAACTGAATACCCTAAAGTACAATGCATGGAGGGACAGAGTCCTCACATTTCTACTTCTTGTTTGAGTATTGACTGGGCAATTGAAACAAAAGTAGTACTAAATTTGGACTTGTTTTAGAAATTGGGGCTAGGTCATATAATATTAAATGTATTATTGCAGTGGGACCAAATCCCAGAACAATTCTCTGGCTTGACATAACGATAATTATTGAAAGATTGAGTGGACAAACTTTGAAGGTAGAGAGGGTCCAACAATCCTTCGTGATACTATCTCTTCACAAAAAGGTAGTTTGTCATAAAATAGTAAGTGCTGCCTTGAAGATACCTATTGTACTATTAAAAGTGTATCGTATAACATTATTTTGAGAGAAATCAAGTAGGTGAACTGTCAGGATCACGTCACTTTTATCTCTGAGCTTGATTAAGGATTGGCCATCTTACATTATTTTTAATTTTATTAGTGTGCTCTTCCCCTTTTGTACTTTTTAAATTTAATAGGTCCAAGCCGACCTAGTAGTGAAATAGAATCAAAATAAATATACTAACTCAACCTGCCCTTTCCTTACCTACCCACTTATATCCTTCAAAATCAGGTAGGGATGACACAACGCTAATAATAATAAGGTTAGATAATAACATTATTAGAATAAAGAAGAGAATGGCAATTATCAAAGGTTTCATATTCAATGATAGTCAGTAGCAAAAACCAGCTTCTAGTTTTACCACCTGCAATCTGCCTCTTTTCCTGTTCTATAAAATCTAAATTATTTATTTAAGAGGAAACGGGCACGGGATGGCCTTCCTAATCAGGACATCGCAATCCCATCAATTAACACCATAAACCGTACTCTACATTGGTAAATTAAATCTTACTAGAAAGTAAATATATTGGTTCTAGTGAAACCTTGATATTCTTAGTCGCAAGTTTTGATTATTACAAAGAAAATAAGTAGCAAATCAGACTTATCAAACATTTTGATTCAGTTGTGAGATATACAACAATAATATTATGAATGTAAAACAATGTTTCTTTCATAATCACATGCTTGAGTTATTCCTTTGGCCATAATAACGATATCGTAATTTAACACATTGTACTAACTGATTTGTGGTACATTGACTGAGAATAGTGTATAACTAAATAAGTACACTTGAAGTCAACGTATTGAGGCTCAAAACCTACTTGGCAGCTGGCATTTCTGGAGGGTGTTCAATGCTTTTTTATTGTTCTGATAAGCATGTAAGTAAGTTTTACAATGTAGATGTTAATAATATGTCTATTATAATTATAACCAAATAATGAAAGAGGTGAACCCTGCTCTACTATTTTACCTATCTATCCCTTCATCGATATTCGTTTTAATTGTCTTGCTATTTTAATAATGAACCAACCCCTTGTCTCTCTCTTGACCACAAACAAACATTCTCCAAGGAATTTTATTTCGCTTGATTAAAATTACTCCAATGTCCAATTGAATGTCTCTAGTCAGTTGTGCTAACTTAAATACAATCATAATATTTTCTGCAAAAGGGCATGGCCATGAATGTCAAAAAATAAAGTATGAAGTAGCACCCTACCAGTATATTATCGCATTCCCAAAACTTTCATACACTCTTTGTGTCTACCCCATGCATTCAAGAGACAAATATTGATCTACTTGATCTTTAAATTAATTCAAAAATCTCCATATGAGAAAAATGCATTTGAATGCATTTCTTTTTTCCCTACGAATTACTCACAGTCAAAGTTAACCCTGAAAAATGATGAATAATTACATACACAAAATAATTCGAGTACACCTCTCTCAACTTAGGGTGTTTCCACTATTTCACTGCAATTCATCTCAACCTCAGAAGAATGTAAAATTTGGAGAGGGTTTTTTTTCTCACTGAACTTTTATATTAATAATAGCACATTATATAGTTGCAGTATTATTTTATTGACGTATATGGTTTTTGTATTATTCGATTCAGTAAGTCGGAAACTTTTAGTTTAAACGTAGGAGGACCTCAAATTCCTAATTTCATAGTCAAAAATGCACTCATAAGGCGTGATTAACCCAAGTTTCTTATTTTCTTTCAGCCTACTGCTGCTTCTTTAGATTTTTGCTAACTGCCTGCTACTAGTTAGTGTACAAATTAAAACTTGTAATGTAAGGTACAAAATATCCACATCACTATTATTAGGTAGTTTTAGCAATGAAAAAGTAATATGTTGGATATGATGTGATGTGATTTTATACATCTGCTAATCAGATTTCCCTTTCTATGAAATTGGATTTCCTCTTCTACTCAATCCATGTCATTTTATATTGACCTGGCTGATCACTAGCCGTTTCATTTATTGCATTTAACTGCATTGCACACATATATATAAATACAGGTATGATATGTGGTAGACAGGAGGTAGTAGTAGTAAAAAAATGTGTAAATGTATTGTTTTTCACTATAAGATGAGTAGCACTTGACTGCGTATCAATTGTTTAAGTTAATTTTATTGCCAAGATGCTTTTATAATTGTGGAGGCAACGCCGTTTGTCTCTCCATAATAAATCTTGAAAAGCAAATAATTTTTTCTATACCAACTAATGATGATCTATTGCCTTGTTTCCTTGTTTCACACTGGGTGTGCTTTACACGAATTTCTGTTTGCAAATTTAAGATCACTTTTCAGATAAAATGCTACTTGTGTATGTAGCAGTGTTAATGTACATGCATTTAGCAAAGATGCATATATTATTATCATCATGATCATCATCATTTGCTGTTTCTATTTCTTCAACAGAAATGTAGTGGAATGGAAACTGACGGAAAGGAAAAGTGAAAAATTCATCCCTTATTCTTATGAATGAACATAATAAACAAAAATATTTTGTATAAAATTCTGATTTCTTTAATCTGTTGATGAGTTTTAATAATTGGCTCATCAGTGTTTATCTGCTCTTCTTTTTTTATTTATTATTTGACCCCTGGCTCACAGTTATAGGGCTTAAGAGCCTGCGTCTCTCTCCCTTTTTTGATGTCTCTCAAACAATTCAACTTTTCCTTTTATCCGATTAAAATCGTTTAGAGTGTAAAATTATAAAAGAAATTACTGTACACTCATGCACGAATGATACAAATGTGGGGAAAACTTTAAACTCTTAATTACTTACCTGAAATAAATATGAAGAGATAATGCATTTTCTTGTGGTAAATTACTCATTATGGAAAAATAAAAACCAAAAATTATGCAAATTTTTAAACAGAACATATGAATGAATTTTACAGGAACGACAAATATGCAGTAGAATCGCCTAAGCCTTAAACTTCAAGTTTAAAAAAACAGTAGTTAGTTTCAATAAATTATATGAGACAAGAAGAATAATCAAAAGTGGTTAAAAGCTGTTAGAAGTGCATTTTCTTTAATTCGTTTAGGATTTAAAATTTTTGAGGTCATCATTTGAAAATATTTTTCAAGTAAATTTGATCATGGGGTGTTTTGTGCTTGAAATGATAGTTTTGGCTGCTCTGCAATAATAAAGTTGAAAAAGGATGAGGCCTAATGAGGTAGCTGGCTGAGGATCTAGATTTTTAAACTAACCAACCGACTTAACTCTTAATGCAATGTAATATGAAGTAGGGATCCAGAATGAAGGTATAGGGCATGTAGTGCTAAGCGAAACATTATAAAATCATCTATGGGATTCTGCACCCTTCTTTGACTTCCCTTAAGAACTAGAGACAATCATTCCAATCCTACAAGTAACCATACTACTACCTTATTGTTGCAATGCATTTTGTACAACCACAAAAACTGTTGAAATACAAACCCTCCTAACTCTAGGTAACTTTTCTATCATCATATTATCTGACTCTCGTAGCACTTACATTCTGAATATCTCCATTTGGCACCTGACCCAACCTGCATATTATGCTAGTCAACTCTTCAGTTAAATTCTGAAGTTTGAAGTGTGCACAACCCCTCGTCTCGTACTTTTCTTTATACAAAATTGTCCTAGAAAAAATTCACGTTTTACTCAGCTATTGTATTATTATATCTTACTATCCTACTTTCAATCATCTTGGCTCAAACAGCTCATTCTCAACAAAACAAAATCATTTTTCACATAAAAATTAAATCGACATCAAGCTCTAGTTGATTCTTAGTTTAAGTCCTTTTTTATTTATTTTTTTAATCAAAAATAATTGTTTGAAAAATAAACCTTTTAATATCTAACAGTTTTTGGTGTGTTTTTGTGGTGATCATCTTTACATTTTCATTCCTCGGATCAATTTATTCTCTTGAGCATTTTGATCCATTTCTTTAAAATATAAAGGACCAGTTATAACCATAATAATAAAAAATGTGAAGTAATTTTTTAATAAAAAATTAATTCTCATGAACCGTTGTCCTTGTTACTTTAGTGCATAGCAAGAGACAAGGTCTTGTGAAAAGCGAGTTGTCACTGTTTTAATTCTGAGTAGAATTATATTAGCAGACACGAGATAACCATTACAATCATCATCATCATACTTGCCTACAGTAGTTGTTTGTATTCCATGGATTTATGTGTGTTTTCATGAACTCCAGAAGATAAAAACTCGGGTCCAGAACGAGTTAATACATCAAAGGAAAAAAAGGAGTCATAGTCATAACAATAACATTACCATGAAATGCTTTGACACCATTTCAATATAAATGAGTTAACAATGTTGCATTAAAGAACCGAGTTCTTTGACTTGATTAAAGCTTGAGTGTAAATCATAACAATTTAACTCTATTATAAATTATCAAGAAATTATTTTGTTTCATAGACATTCTATGAATTGTTTGAAATACAATAAAGCCGATTTCTAGTAAAGTTTTCTTGTTTCCTTATGTAACTAAACTGGTGAAATTGTTTGCTTCGTTTTATTATTAAGTTTAAACCCATGTTGATGTTAAACAAAATAAATACTCGAGAAAGTTATAAATTGGATTTTGAATAAAAACCCTCATCAGTTTATCTAGGATTGATTTGAAGAAGGAGTTTAAATTGATTGGAGTGTGCTTGCTTGCTCCATACAAATTACAAATATTTGTTTACTGCAAGAACGGATTGAAAGAAAATTAGAAATTTAACTATTATTGGATTTCCAATGTTTACGAGAGAGGAGTGTACTACTCATTATATTAATGGAATGATATTCTCTTCTACTGGAAAGGTAAGAAGACTTTAAATTAAAGACAGGATTATTTATTTTATTCTTGTGTAATTATCATTAAGGACGCATCTTCATCAGAGTATGAAGAATGCAATTTGTTTGTACACCACATACTAATAATAATAATAATAAAATAATATCACATGTAGTGGTTGGCCAGTGCCAGTAACTCGTAGTATGTAATAGTAACAATGAACCAACAAGTATCATACTATTAATTCTTGAACGTGTTTGTACGCAAAAAGTTGTATCTTCTCTCTTATTGTTCATCCGATTCTATTCTCAAAAAACGTATTGAAATTCCATGCTTAAATGCACCTGTAGACACTCCATTCTTGGAAATTTCGGAAAAAAGTTCTAAAATTATTTGAAACAAGATCTATGACGAGGTTCAAGCAACTTTATATGGGGGTTGAATTATTTCAAACAAAGTCTATGATGATCGGGTGATTTTAATTGGGAATTGGTTATTTGAAACAAGGTCTACAGGAGTTTTATTTAAGTTATTGAAAATGAGAAGTTTTAAACAAGATAAATACGGGTGTTAGAGTTATTTCGAAAGGCGGCTTACTATTTCTGAAGTAGTGCAAATTGGTAGTTGTACTTTTCCATTTTCCGCACCGCATGCGGGTGCTGAGAAGGCTGGGCACTAAATACAATTTAGCACACCTGCCTCTACCTACTTTAAGGTTTTTAAAGATAAGTGATATGATCCGATGTGATGATGAGGCTGTTCCCCTTTTGGATTTTTACTCTCCGGTCAAAGAGACAAAAGCCTTGGACTTTTAACACCGATATCGCCTAATAGCAAAACTCTAAAACCAATGCGATAATAGATACTACTACTACATATCTTTTTCTTAATTGCAAAGAATTTATTTTCTTCTAGAGGCATTTCATTTCTGTACTTCATTAATACAACGTGTACGCAAATTGCATTCAGATATTTGATGCATGCAAAAATATAGCAAAGATACACAATTTACGTTATATGCTGCATACTTCCAATGCATAAGTAGAAAAAAATACTTAATGGGATGGTAATAACAATAAACATGTAAGAACAAGCAAACTCCATTTTTATGTATATCTTAAATGATAAAAGGTTTTTTTGGAACTTCTTCTTCCTTCCTTTGTGTTTCCTTTTTTATCTTATCTATTTCTCTTTCTAAACCTCACTGACGAATATAAGCAGTTGAGCAATAGTTAGAACTGCAGTGATAGATAACAACTAATGATAGAGTTGGGGTGGGACGATAATGCTCCAATTTTGATTTGATAGACTGCTAAAAAATATATTTAATTTGTTTTAACACTTTAAGTCTTTTTCTACTTAAGAAGCCAAGCTAAAGGAAAAAAGCCTCCCGGATAGTTTTTGACCCATTAGTCTCGGATCTGATGTGTGAGAGTTTTAATCTCATTTGCACTTATTTAGTCAGCCTTCGAATACGTGTATATAGGAACAAAGCAAAGCACCTTAAATTCCCAATATTGTAGGTTCATTCTGTTTCTATTGCTCACTCGCATCATCCTCAGGCAAAGAATTTCCTCAAGCTCTGACAAATTGCAATTTCTTCTCAAGTCAAGATCAACTGCAAAAACATTCCTTTATAAGTAGTAAAGAAAATAATACTGATAAGAATGAATATGTGTGTGTAGGTAGATAGCTAGGTAAAATTGATAGGATCTGTATGGTTTTGAGGTTGAGGTTGAAACTTTTCTGTACTTACTTTATCCTATCATTCGTTCATCTATGTAATATTATGTGTGATGGCAGTGATTACACTAATATGACGTGGGCAACTTGTCTTTTTGTCTATACGAATTTTAATTAAAAAATCCAAAAAATATATACATATCTACTTATATTCATGAGGATTTACATTTTTCACCCTATATATGGCTTGACACTTAATAATCATCATAATGGTAAATAACTTAATGTAAAAATGACTATATTCGTTTGAACACTTTATGTGAGTAAATTAGGTTGAGAAGTATTTGCATATTTATTGTAAATTTATGTTACCATATAATGCTAAAAACGTACACATATGTTTTTTATGTGTTCTATAAATTTAATTTAAGTATAGTTAAAAAATTATAGAATTATAATCACATTAAGTTGTCTTTGTCTACCCAGAAGCCTCTTGGTGTTTTATCAACATCATTCAGTCTATGTGAATTTTTGTATGATCTCTGATCACCAATTATAAATCCCCTATTATTATTAGATTACTTAAGAAGACAAACAACCTCATACGCTTTCAATTATTTTTTAGCAATTATTCAGATATTACACATTGCCTTAAAGGTACTTAAAAAATACAAAAATGAAAATATACACGTGTGTTTTATAAACATAAGCGAGTACCTTCTTAAAGGGTAGAACATAAAATTTTTCGATGCAATAATCATATTATACCCAAGATTATCACGAAATTATTTATGAGCAAGACGGAGGTCATTCATTTCATGACTTTATTAGATCTCGTTTTCGTTATTTAAATTAAAATATTTGCATCATTGCACTTGCATTATAATTATTATTCACTTCGTCATTTTCTTATGCATTAATTTTTATTTACATGTACAGGGAGTATCGAGCAGTATCACATCTACTGTACTGTTCTCTAACACCTTTGATTATATCATAAGCTTACACAGGTATGTTTTTTCATCGTCGTCATCCATTCCTTTCTTATGAATGAGGGATGGAGTAAAATACTGTTTTTCTTAAATGGACACAAGGTAACTTGAAAAATGAGAGGAAAATATACTTTATAATTTAACGACATAAAGTTAAATCCCTTTTGCATGATCCTTTTTCTAATTTAAGTAAAAGTAAACGAGGTAAAATTTTTGTCTTGTAGTTTTTTAGAGCTTCGTGTACTTTTCAATTTGCAAAGTCACCCAAAATAAACTTTCAACAAGGTAGAAAATATACATTCCTTTTCAAAAATAACTGTTTGCTAAAGTTGTGGTCGATTCGAAGCCGAAATTCACTTAGAAAAAATATCCGAACTTACATTGTTAATTTTTGTTCCACTGTACTTAAATGCAGAGTACGGCAGAAATAACATTAAGTTGTGTTACAATTTGAATAAGAAAAAAATTATTTTAGCATTCAAGATACTCTTTTTTCATTGTAGCTTTAAGAAATAAATCCTAACTGTTTTTAATCCATCTTTTTTCTCATGTCCTCAAATTTGCTATAGAAGTAGCTTTATCGTAGAGACTGTGCTAACTAACCTGAAGACCGTTTTATACTGTGAAGGTATAATTTGCTTTGCTATGAATATCACAGACAAAGCTGCATACATGTCTGTATGTTATAAATGCAACTCCATATTTATAAAATCAGATTAGCATCGTAGTAACAGCTTTATCGTAGAAATATCATTGATTTTAATGCACAATTTAGTGTCGGTTGTAAGACAGTAGCCGTCTTTAGAAATTTCAATGAAATAATATGAATTATTATTATGAAAATCATAATTGTCATCAAAATTATCGTTTCCTTTATCATTTCGTTGCGAGATTATAATTCTCTTTACTCATTAAGGTTTATTAACTATAAAATAAATCACTGACTATCCGATCCCGATGGTTTTGTGCATAATACAATATAGTAATTATGTATTTTCAACAAGAAACTAAAGATAGATGGATGGTCGTGATTGAATTACATATTATTTTATTCATATTAAAGAAATAATCGTGCTAAGCAAGTTTATACATACACGTTAAGTGTTAGGTACCAAAAAATGTGCTTAAAATATGATTATGATTATTATTATGCAAAGTAAGAAAGCTGACAATCCCCGTTGCACTTATTTTAGTATTAAGAGTAGTGCACCATTACTACTACTCTGAGGGTTCTGAGCTTACTGCATTTTTAAAAAATCTTGTTGCATTACGAGTTTACTTATAATGCACATAAAAACTAAAACAGTTCTAAGTAAGTCATTGTAACTGAATCATTTTCATTCCGTTTTCTCAAGTCACATCCTTGAATTGTACGTCTTTTCTGAATTAAAGAGACCATTTCGTGTTATTTTTTCTTCAACTTACAAGCATTCTTAATACTTTATGAGCTGTAAATCCCTGCTGAAGTTGCACTTGTACTTATTAGGGCTCTACAGTAACTCATTTCTGTGTAGAAAGACCACCGGTAATTTGATACTTACGTTTCTTATTGAATTTGAACCATATAAGAATATGTTTTGACAGCTATTGCTACCAGTCTCACTTTAAAAATAAAAAAGGAACCTTGTATGACCCTGTTGTATTCCTTGTGGAAATTCATCCATGAGAACTGAACGTTTTTTGACTGCTCAGTTTCTTTAAAAATAACTTCAAAAAGATATTACAAATAGTAATATATATCTTGCAGTCTTCTTTGTCATTTTTCCTTCGGAAGAAGATTAGAAAGTTTTACTGATAGGAAAATTCTGGAGCTTCATCTCTTTATCACTAACTACCATCTTCGTCCCCATCGTCACATTGTTTTAAAAGATGCGTTGAGAGATGTGTTACAATATTAACTAAAGTTATATTTTTTTTCTATTGTTTGTTATACTGTGATATAGCAATATTATTGGTAATAGAATACTGCAGTATTGCATTGAGTAGATGATGATCATTTTCAAAGAAACCTTTGTATTGTCCTATCTCCCCTTGGTTTCGTGCTTGTTAGCATTTTTTTTTTGTTTTGTTTTTCAGTTCCTTTTATTTTTGCTAGAACCTAAAACAGTTTACATTAACAAATATTTTTTATACTTTTTCCTTATTCTAGTAGTCATTCAAGGGTAATGGGAGATCTTTGGTAGTCCTGGATGGGTCTAGAAGATTAAAGAAAAACCCAGAGAGGGGAGGGGTGAAAACATTCCCAAATAATAATTTATACGAGCCTTTATTCTTTTGTGTCCTTAGTTTGTATTTAAATTTATCATTCTATGATTGAAAAGATGTGTCTGTGTTTTAACAAGTATTGTGATTTTTTGGGATATCAGACATCATAAATGCTCAGGACTTTGCTTACAACTCTGTTAATACGTTTTGTTCTTCCAAAAAACGGAACAGAGGGGGAACGGGAATAAAAGGAGAAACACTTGTTGCTTCTTCTCTTCATGTGTAGAAAATCCTAGAATCTTGTACAAATACAAATGTATTAGAAATGTGTAAAAGTAGACATAAGGAATTTGACACCAATGACAGGGTACATGTTGCAGGGCTTGGATAATGATGACACTGAAGATTATTAGGTACTACTACCACTATTCATAGTTAACCAACTGGCCTTTAAGAAGCATTCTTTCCAAGATTAACTCAAGAATTTCTTATGAGTTCTTTATCTCTCTAAACACTACATATATTATTATAATGCGTAGATATTTTTGAAATCTTTCTCATCCTAGCAGTTGCACTGGTTTGGTCAATAACAAGTAAAGTGCCTCGTCAAGGGAAGAAAGGCACTTGTTTGTTCATAGAGTTTGAAACTTGAGAGTAAAAAAGAAACCGACAGATTTCTCCATGAGAAAGGATTAGATTATTGTCCTTTAAAAGCCATAACATCTCTTTTCTCGGAACTATTTAACTCCCGTAAAGAAACACTCTTCTTTGTTTGCTTCTATACGTTTTTGTAGATGTTATCTAAAAGCTATATTAACTATTATTAACCATTCCATCTGTATTCAGTTAATCTTTCTTAATCTAGCTTTTTCTTTCTTTTTTTTCATTATGAAGTTAGCGTTAAAATTTCCTCACAACAGAGCAGAGTCTTGTGTATTAATGCGTTCACACTCAAATCTACTTAATTCTCACTTTTTTCAATCTATTTTAATATTAGTTTACCTTTGCTTTTGAAAAATACCATGAACTCTGCCCTTGGAATTGAAGTCAGAAAACAATACCAAGGGTATTGGAAAATAAAGTAGTAAAACGTTCTGAAGCTGTTTCTGTATCAGCATTTCTTGGGGGTTACCACCAATGTTGAATATTAAGGTAGTCATCCAAGAGCTAAGTGTAATTTATCTGCATTTACGACTAAAATCTAAAGTACATCTTTAGACATATTATACGAGTACAATAGCATTACAGGTGGATATTTATTTAAGAATCGTAAGTACTTCCAGCTAGATCTCTCTTAGGTTGAAAGGGAGCTAGTCGTGATATTAATTCTCAAATGTTACACAGGTTTCTACGACATGCTTTTACTTGTACGTACCCTTATCGATTCTTTTATAATTCACAAAGACTTTTAGTCATTTACAATGGTTACGGTTGGTGGACAGCTTAACTGAAATTAATCAAGCAACTCTACAAGTTCCTACCAAAATAAAAGTAGCACTTGAAGACACTTTTTTTGGTAGTTTGATCAAGAATTTAGATAGGTTTCTTATTATTCATCTTTACAGGGGAACCTTGTATGATTCTCGTTAACTATGAAGAACGACATCATGTGATTATTATTATCATTATTATTATTATTATTGTAAAATGAAGAAAGAAAAAAATCTTTAGATTATTTTGCTCATAAGTCATAATAAGTAGCAACCCTCTAGAAACTTAAGTTACCCTGTTGGAACAACATTACCAACACCAACAATGGACTCTAGTAGAAAATCCATAATAAAATATTTCATGAAATAAAAATACAATGCAACAATTACTTGAATAAGAGATAAAGCACTAAGTGACCCACGGAGTTACAGTGACATTTAAGCATTTCCATTTAATATTTCCACTCACATTATATCATTCATACAACCGACAAAAAAAATTCATATAGACTATAAAACATTTTTTATCATTCTTATTCCCTATAATATGCTGATTGTTGTTCCTTCCTGGTTACTACTACTACCTAGTAGTAATAAATTAACAAATAATTTGTACTTTGTAATTCACAGCTATGAAGTATATGAAATCTTTGTTTTACTTGCTGTATTAGCTAGTTTTGGTAGATGTAAATTTTTGGTGGTTTTTACCCCACGTTTTGTTGCATACACTAGCATTTCCACATTAGCATATTGTGCGTATAAAATGCGTACAGAAAGCCAGTTCTTTTCCTTACTAGAGAAAAAAGGAAAGAATCGCGATTTTGGATGAATAATGGTAATTTTATAATTATGCGTGTTTGTATGTGTGTTTAAATGAGCAATGGAGTAGTGTGTTCCACTTAAAAATTATGATACAACCCTGTGGCTGAAATCACAGTGGGTCGTCAAGCGGGTTACAAATTAACGGGTACATTAAAGTCATATAGCTGTATCATCTCTTTCCTGGCCATTAAAAAACGTGCTTTAGTTGGGTTGGGCCCTCTCGTCTTTTATTGTGTCTGTGACCAGCAGACTTTTTTTTGTTTTCGAATCTTCTTTTCTTGATTGTCAGCTTATAATGAATAAGGTGAATGAAAATGCTCATGGGGTCATCGAAAAGGAACCTTTGTAGGATATGATAAAATGGAATAGGGAGTAGAACTCCAAAGTGTTCATTATTATTATACACTATCAAGTGCATAATTATTTTCAGTGAATGCAAACCGGCTAGTTGGACATAGATGAGATTAAAGTGTCACTTATTTCCGTTCTTTAGGATTATAATCACAAAGCATTTTTGTAATATTAGAAGCATTTTCATGCCAACATGTTTTTGGAAATGGGCTTGATTAAATTAATAGGATGGTGGAAAGCGGTACCTTTTCTTTGGGCTTTTTTTTGGCTAAATTCTTTTGAAAATGGTTAAAAACTATTGACGTGGAATGGAATATTATTAGCTAACCAGTAGTAGTGGTTATAAGAATGTTGTGGTTAGTTGCTTGTTCTTGTTGTTACTGTAGTTTATTCAAATTTTTTATCAGTGATACAGACAGAATAATAATATTTTACGGGTGTACACGCAGTCAAATTTGTAAGAGAGGACTGGAACTCTCAATGGAAAAATTTGGAACTGTAGGATATCTAGAAGCCTGTAATCAGCAATGGGAAACTAATCTTAAGTAAGTTTAAACCTCATCATAATTCCATAGTCGAGGGATGGAATGTCGAAAACTGCGGAAATAAATTGTTTGTGTTTGCATCTTCATGAGAACTTTTTGGAAAATAGGACAATCGAATTGAATTGATGTTGGAATTCCATAATTTATCAAGAAAATGTGATGAGTGTGATGATGATAGTGAAATAACAATTCTCATATAACTTTGTTTTTACACAAATTATTTTCAATATTTGATTTTCTTAGTATTAAAATTTCACTAGATTACTTTTGAATCAAATGCAGTTTTTCTTAAAGTTCCTCAATACCTGAATTTAAGGCTTGAACTTTCCATCAGATTGTTGTGTTTAACCAATCTCGCTTTTTTGTTAAACTTACAATCGTGGTCATCTATCTAGTTTTTTGCATTATTTAATATGCAATGATAGCATTATTGCATGCAACAAGATACGTAAGCAAGTATTTTAGTTGAAAATAGTTGTGTACAGTGTAATAGAATTGCGTGCAGGTTTTATCTGCTGGTTTGCTAAGAGATAATGAACTTGGCTAACCTATATGACAAAAAATCAGGGCAAAACAACTAGAAAGGTTCTCATCAGTTATTATATTATAATTATTATAAAGAAAAACTAAAGCAGTGGAGTTTGTTTGGTTTCATTTTGGTCAAAGAGCTTGTTTTACGAATAAATCTCATCATGATGAACTTTCGATCTGAAGTCAAAGCTCTCAAAACTTTAAGCCAAAGATGGGTGAAGATTTTTTAAATGTTTTTTAGTTTACAAGAAAAGCTTTACATGCGTAATGCTGTAATGTTGCGGTGGTTAATTTAGTTTTTTATAATCAAACTCAACTTCAACTAAAAACAGTGGTTTCCAAAAAAACATGAAAATACTAGCTGTTGTTTATAAAAAGTTATTAAAAAAGATTCTTTAAAGTTGTGTGACTGGCGATAGCGAGAAGCACGTACATTCAGAGAATCTTTTGTAACTTTTCTGTAGTAATGACACGTTCATCATCATTATCATCCTCATCATCATCATTCACAACACTTCGACACTTTCTTTCACTAAAATTTTGCTCATAAGTGCTCCTTCTCTAACTAGTCAATCTATAAGATTTTGCTCATTTATTTCAATTATTTATCATCATCAGCATGCAATACACTGAGGCAGTGATGAATCAGTGACAAAACTCATAAGGGATTGTATCATATTTAATATATTGATATTATTTTATTCCACATGAAGATAATTAAGGCTGACTGATCCGGTTTTTTGCGATGTCATGCAAGTTCAATGAGTTATTAGATTTAGTTATGTGACCCGTTCTTCTGTTCACTTCACGTTGTAAAAAACTCCATTTGAGGCTTATATAAAATAAAAGTCATGTTCTGTTATCCTAGGGAAAGGTACGTGGGGTATGTAATAATTGTACCACTCCATAAACAAAAAGTAGTTCGCCAACGTGTTATCTTCTAATAAATTCCATACACTTGGGTAGGAATTACGGTGGATGGGATTGAATTGGAAGAGAGATTGAGAGAGTTCAAAAAGAGAAACAGTTCGTGTTGGGTTTTTTATTTGTCATAAGATTTAAAACCTTGTGTCACCTCAACAGTCACTAGATCTTTTCCTTTAAGAAATAATCTTCGCCTCTTAAAGATTTGAATATGATAATAATATAATATTAAAAATGGTTGTGAAGGGGTGACCATAATCCAAATTAGGAAAGACGAGTAGTTTACTTTGCCTAGATTACGGTAAGAGATGTATGTGATGGTTGTTGCTTCTTGGTGACGATGCCAATTGGTCATGTTATATGTTATTCGTACGGAAAGCTCTCGTTGCATTTTTATCAAATTCTTATTTTGGAATTTTTTATTAATTTGGATAGGTTAGTTTTCCTTTTTGTTTGTGTAAGACTATTTTGAAAAATCTTTATCCTTTTTATCAGTTATGGATGGGCTGAATGTTTATTACGTATATGTATTCAAGTTATGTATATGTATTTAACTCGCTTTTGGGGGTTTGACAAACTCATTTATTAATATTTTAAGTTATGGGTTCAAAAGAAAAGTTTGTGACCGTTGAGCATGAAGTTAACTCATTGTTTTTAATAATGGTATGTGTTTTTCTGAATGTCACCTTCATGATAATATTTTTTCATTATTATTTTCTGGTTATGAATAAGGATTCGAATTTTGTAGACCCGTAACAAGGCTAGTAGAAATTTTCAGAGGACGGTAGTAGTTACTCGTTGCAGGCGTGAAAAAATCCCCATTTGGTTACTCAAGAGAAAAAAACAAGGCACAAGGGAGATAAAAAATGAGGGATGATATGTAATCATATAAGAATATATTTATTGCAAGAGGAATTTTTATGAGAAAGCCTTTTGACACAAAAATTGCATGCCATCCTATTGCCACTGACATTTCAAATGAAATTATTGCCTTTAGGATAGGGAAATGTCTTTTTCAATTTCTTTTGGTCATTTTAGTTGTGAGCTTTGAGATTGAAACTCTGACTTGAGGAGTGGGAGAGGCTTGGTTTGGTATGCTGGTTGTTTTAAAGTTTATATTGTTATTATTTTTTAAAGTTGCATTACTGTGTTTTTGTTATGGATGTGGACAAAATAATTATTAAGGAGTTTACATCGTCTGGCTCCATCCGCCTTACTTGGTCTATTGAGCATTGAACATGACTTTGGACGAGGATGAAAACATCTTGGCAAAACTGATTTGTCTTTTAACCCTACACAAGGCTTGAGCAGTTTATTTGTAAAAAATGAATCCTCCTTTGTCAGCTTAAACAAAAGCTTCTTGAAAGCAAATCTCTTATGCTTGCAAATTGGCTAATCAATGCCCAAAAAATATTTACATTTTGACTGATCCCCTATCAATGACTTAAGCTCAAGAAGCTTTTACACATTTTTCATGATTACTACTGCTAGGTTAATATTGTTCTTCTTAAACAGCTTTTCATCCTTACATTGATGAAAGACATTCTGATATTCCTTCTACTAATTTCGTTATTTTCGTCATCTTATAACTTTGTATTTTTCTCAAATCAGATTTATTCACAGGAATTCATCTTAACAAAATATTGACTTGACTATTTGCTAAACATTTAAAAAGCGAAAAGTTTGATACATCGAGCTAATAATGAAGCAGACAACTGTTACTGCTTTTTGCTTTTTCACTTAAGATTTTGTAGGTTTGTGCGTGTCACTTTAACCTTTACTCATTAAAATACAAATCAGTACAAAAGAACATAAACTCGCTAAAAAATTACGGAAGAATGTATCGACTTGTTAGGAACATTAAAGACTCAAGATCATTTATTTATATAGTGTCGCTACATCTCGTTTTGCACACCCGTATAATATGCCAATAACATTACAATATTATTCCTGTGTCCGTGGGATAAGAAGATTGATAGGTAATAATATGTAAGCATAATCATCAGTAGGTTAAAAAAATTCAGACAAATTCTCAGCCATCATTACCACCCATTATCATTAAAGCTGTTAGACAACTACTTATAAAGTACTATCAATCAGCTATGGTTAATTTCTTATTGAAATCTGTCTATATTTCATATAGTAAAAAATGACATTAGAGATGTGAGAAGATTTCTATTCATGTCATCTGCTACTGTTAATAGTAAATATTGCTTCACCATAGTCATCATCATTCTCGTCAAAATACCACTGATGATACTACTTTACACTTGTTGCTACCGCTGCTGCTGCTGCCTTGAAATCAGCTTAATTACGGAAAGAAATAATGATAAAAAAATTGATCAGTCACAAGAAGTTCAGTTGGCTCAAAATAGCCACTGTACATATCTCTCTTAAATAGGTAGAGTGATACAAATGGGCCAGAAATCATTAGCAGGGTTATAAGGATGTCATAAAATGTTAATGATACATATACTTACTATTGTAGAAATATTAAAGAGGTAGTTCATTTTGTAATTTTTTTATTCAATCAAATTGATTTCTTGTCCTCTCATCATCATCATCATCATTATCTTCATCACATCACCATCACATCTTTTGATTGCTAATCGGCTAGCATATTCTTATAGATGTAACTTAAAAAGGATGGGTTATGATTGTTGTTGTACGCAATTCTGATCACTATACATTTTACTATAAGCTAATTACATTTCCATAATGCTCATACATTCTACTTCATGGCTTAGATTGCTTTTGTCATTTGTGTGTTACATTAGTAAGCAGGACGGAGATGTAAATGAGTTGATTACATGCACTTCGTTCAATTGCGGATGTCAGAATTCAGAATGTTGTGCATTTTTCTTGAATCGTAAGTGTCTTATGTGTGGTGATTGATTACTTCACGTATTACGATAAGATTTACTAATTCTAATGATATCTTGGCTGACTAATAATACCTCAGTAGAAAGGATGATGATGAAGCAAATGATAAAGAAAATTTTTAGTTCAAATACTCAGATCTGGTTTTGTAAAAAAAAATAAGCCAAGTATAAATCTAAGCCGAGAAGGGAAGGTTTGTTCATTTTGTTTCCATCAATCCGCTAAAACCAATGCGAATTTGCAAATTTACTGTATAAAAAACTTTCATAAAGTGTGCACTAATTGTAACGGTTATAATAGCATACTTAATAATAACGTAAAATTTGAGTTATTTTTGTCAAAAAGGTTATTGATTTTTTATGTTGGTTGAAATCGAGGTTTTAATTCATCCATGGCAAACTTCTAGTCTGCCTCGTACCTTCATTTTAGTCATTACATTTTTTTGGGTGGCTGTGCACTTGATGTAAAGCATAATTGCACAATGTACCTACAAAAAATTTAGCAATGTTTAGGTCTGCAGTCAAAAATTACGAAACAGCCAATAATCTAATCTTAATTATTTAATTTTGCATGCAAATACAAAACTTACTCTAGATACTTTTAATAAACTACAAGAAAAAACCAAGCCAAAGCCCTTAATTACAATTGGTTTGATCACAGAATAAACTCATTTAACTAGCGTCATTTTTTATTTAATACACATTCAGTGACTTTTAAGTTTTACAATTGCAAAAAAACCATTTGTCTACTATGAAAACACTTGATTGATCTGATCCCTTGAGATAGTCTGGATGGAAAAATGGCACAAGTTAGTAAATCTCGTTTTTACACAAGCTTTATCATAAATAAAAGCATGCATTTTTGCCTTAACATCAGATTAGATAGTCTGAAACATTTTTGTTGAAATCTCTTTCATGTTTAAATTATCTATCACAACCTAATCTTAACAAGTCTACAAAAACACCATTCTACGACCTAGTCAAAGCCAAGCCAAGTAAGCATGTCGTTTTTGATTGTTTCTTTTGCTTGCTTTTATTGGAATCGCCAATATCGTGAAGAGTCATGTGGACTAAATTGCTAAAAAATTAAATAAATGGACTCTCACCTACTGTGCGTGAGCTTTATATAAAAGATAAAACTAGTGGACAAATATTTGCCATACTTTAAAATATCTCTAGATATGATTGAAAGTGTACATGATTAGGGTACAAAAATAGCCGGAGATGTCCCTTGGTTTTTTCTATTATGTAAAGCTCAAGCTAGATCTACTGTGTGTGAAAATTCTGTAGATAAAGGTTTCACACTATTTGCGATTGGTCCCATTTGCTCCAGTTTAAAGTTTAAGAGTGATATTACTCTGATTGAGTGAGTACTTTTAACACTTTTTGTACAAAATACTTTTCAATTCTCTCTGTAGGTTGTCATTTGTATTTATTTCACGTTTTTTTTCCTAAAAAAGTGTTACTTTATTGAATGATACATTTCCCATTTATCCCATCAAACTGAACAGGTGGTATCGTAACAATGACAGCACGTCTTGTTATTCATTCCTCATGCTAGATTAGGATGCAATTCCTACTAATATTCATGCTTATTTGTTAAGTCAGTACCTGTTTAATATTATTATCTACTCTTAATGAAAATCCACCACTCTACCAACCTTTTTTATGCATACAAACTTTTTTTTAATTCTAAAAGCTTTAAATCTGTATGTGATTTTGCTGTAAGTCGATCTAATTTTATTTGAAAAAGAACAGTTGTCAAACTATCCATTTGGTTAGCAGTCTATTCTTTTTCTTTTTAAATCCTTTGGCTTCGTAGGGAGCAATCATGATTCTAAATAGATGATACGATACGATATAAACATTTCTGTATTTCCATCTACTACTAAATAAGTTGAGGTTGTAGGGTAGTGATAGTTGGTTTGAAGAGCCTTTTTTACCCAACTAAATTAATTCCCTTCTTTCTTTGCAGTTTCTAGTTTTTTCAAAAATATAAATAATAAATAGTAATGGACTTACTCGTGTTTGTATTAATTTGTGTGCACACTTTGTTTGAACTGTAGATCAAGGAGTCCAAAATCAGTAAAATAAAAAAAACTGCATACAATACAATTACCTACATCAAGTATGAATTCTACACACACAGAGATACTTTTCCTATGTTTTAGAAAACAAAATAAACAGTTGTTTATTTTTTTAACAATTTAAATCAACAAGATATTTGCACATGGAAGTAATAGTATAAAAGTTATTAAGAAAACAAAGAGAAAAGAGAAAGGGTTTTGCCTCAATCAATCCTTTCAATCTACAATACAAATATTATTTGAAGTACGAATATGAGATTGTAATTCAAAAATTAAAATAAAAAAACTAATAATGAAATTTCATGTGAATGATTTAAGAAATGCTAAACTAAACTGAAACGCAAGTCCATCAAAAGGGATGCATAAGCATAATAACATGTATAAACAATATTATGTGAATTATCTGAATATTTAAATAAATAAACATCCCCTGTGTTCTACAGCCTCAAGTCATGTACTCTACTCTAGCTTATTTAAAATTTACATAATTCATAATTTTCATTTTTTTTCATCTTGATTCGTTTATTGAATTGATCACATTGATCAGAACTGCCTTCAACCACATAACAATAATTTGCATTTTGTGCTACTCCTCTAATAAATCAGAATATGACTTGGTCTTCACTACCAACCAAAACCAAAACCACCACTAATCCTCAAGATAAGTACCTCACAAGCTAATAAACAACTACAGAACTCTTAAAGATGAAAGGAAAATGCTTTATATTGAATTAGTAAAGTTAATAATTAGATGAGGATTATTAACCAAGCTAGCTTTCTAATCCTAAGTCTGTAAAAGTCAAAAAGTGCATTAATTCTTTTGTATAGAAATGTCGATCTTGTCTGAGGTGAACTGTCAGTGTCACTCAAGCAAGGATCACTATTGTTGATTGTTAGTGTTTACAATATTGACTGATCCACTAACTCTCTTGTTTAAAGTCGTCATGTGGTAAATTTCTGTGCAAAGAGATAGTGAAATTAATATCGAAAATCTTATTTTAGTCTTAGTAAATTTTTGTTGCACATTTAAAACTACATTTTTACTGAGACAAAGCAAAGAGAGATATGGATGGATGGATGGATGCATTAGTTTATACATAAAAACTTGAGCCTTGTTATTTTGTCTGTTAAATTTTTATGTGTAACATAAATGGACTAAAGAGAGCAAAACCTCGTGAAAGGTTCAGATAAGATATGAAACAATGAGAGCGATTAATAATAATTTTTGATGATGAACAATTAACCAGCCTTAAGGGATATTTCCTATTTGGAATTATAACATACACATTGCTTCATATAAGATGCATGTCATAATAATACAACTAGTCGTCACTGCTTTTTTTTTACTGTGTCGTGTTTAAAGTATAAAAAGGTTAAAACAATTGCATATTCTATTGTCTTTACAATTCAAATAAAATAGTAATTGTAACAGAGACAGAAGAAATTTTGCAAGTTTGGTGTTTGGATTTTAATTTAGTTTAATTACTTTCTGTGATGTATGATTATAAGAATAGAAAAGTTTGAATTTTTATTTTGAGATTATGATGGAAACGGAGGGGGATCGAGATTGTAATTCTTTATATTGTGTTTTTATGAAATAAGATATTAGAATGTAGGAATAGAATGAAGAATAAGATGTTGGTTGGTTTTAAGTTTTTTAAATGATTAATGATGATCATCATGATTCTTGGTGGTTGGACTTGTGCAGAATTCCTACTTTTGGTGAATTTTCGAAATTGGGTTTAAAAATAGGAATGTGCCGTGTGCGGTGTAATTTTATTTTAGATTGAAACAAATTTGGTACAGATCTTAAGTTTATCCATTGTCATTTTATCATCCTGGTAAATTACGAATTTTTATGAATTGCTGCACACCCCCATTTATCCTCATTCCACATCAAGATAACTTAACATTATCAATAAATTATTATCATCATATACTTAAACGACATAATTTACGTAAGGAATCTTATAGACCAGTAAGCATCCAGAATGTGTTTTTTAGATTTTGCGAAGAACTTTTATTAGAATGTTTTTGGCTAAAAGCCTATCCTTTGCTAACGCATTTGTATTGCATTACAAGTTCCATTACTTACACTACTATTGGTTTTTTTCTCATCTCTTTGTTTTAACTCCGTGGTTTCCTTTCAATTCGTATGAATGGGGATGATAATTTTTGTTATAAAATAGAAGAAAAGCAACTTAACAAGTTGTGTGAGTTTAAGCAAATGAACAACACGGACCGCACCGACAAGATCCGTTATTATTACTATTACTGCATATAAAATAACAATAATATTATTACTAGGTTATACACAGTGCTATTTGCATAGTATGTCGAAAATTTGGTACACACTCACTCATCTTGTACAAGTTTATAACTTGGAGCAAAGCAACTTTCGTGCCGTCCGATTTAGGACACTTACTAACCCACTATATAGGTTTATAAAGATAAAATACAAAATCATTAAATTATTATTATTATGAACATGCAAGATGCAATTCAATGGCTTTGATGATGAAAACCCAAACCAAACTCTGTTTTACTTTTCTCAATGAAGGTCATTGTTAAATCATCATCATCTTCGCCACCGTCATCATTATAATTCAAAAACCCCATAGATTATTTTATTATACGATTCGAGCAACAGGGTTGGACATTTGGACAGATACAAATAGTCAACAAGAAATTAAAAAGTTGTGGAGGCTGATTTCATAATGAATCATTGTAAGCCTTAAATGAAAACCTGTAAAGGAAATACATAGTATAAATACCCTGGAAATCAACTACTAAAGGCTTCATTTTTTTCTCGCCTACAAATAAATCTATTAAAAAATTAATAACTACTTATGAAGTTAGTTCTTATGACTAAATACTTGTGCAGCCTTGGGTACCTGCATTCACTTAAAATATTAATAATAATAATAATAAGCAAGCTTAAACTTGTCTCGTAGTTGTATATCATATTATAATACAGCTACAACTACATCTCAGCTAATTTCTGATCTTGATGTTGATGATGTTTTCCATTATTATAAGGAGGTATTACTTTTTTTATAAGCGGTGAGACAAGATGGAAAATGACCTATTTTTTGTTTCGAGCTTAATGATAACAACCATTACTCCCATCATAGGTTCTATTTCATTGTGCAAATCATCACTTGGCTCATATTTTGCAAATAAAGGCAGCAATGGTTAAAATATAGTGTTAAGATTTAAAGTAATTGTCCTCATGAATATTCAGATGACCCTGAGTGAGAGAGAGAGATTTGGCGTTTAAGCTGCTTTTGTTGATGTTTGCGTGTTTCAACCCAAAGAGTCCAGCTATTATAATTTCTTACTTTGGACAAAGGCTGATCCAATGAAACTAACCCTTCAATCTCTTTCTATTCATCGACCTTTAAAAAAAGCATTTGTCAGTAATAATTAAGCTTACTAATAGTTATCTATTATTATTATTATTATTGTTAAAATTACATAATATTTAAAGTGGTTGACTCAAGTTCAATACTTTTAAGAGCTTTAAAGAAAATTAAGCCGTGATTAAAGTATTTATTACATTTTAGCTGTGACTATGACTAAGCTTTGTAGTTTAACCTTCAATACAAATAAATATTTTTTTGAACATTTTTATCTATATTATAAGCCTAATTAAGTCTGATTTATGGGCATCTTTCCAGTTTTTAAGCCCATTTAGGTAAATACTTTTAACAAGGCTGAAGACAGAGAGAAAAGTTCTGCATTCTATTAATTCTTTAATATATTTTTAGCAGCAGTGTTCAGGTGTGGCCTGAAATGCATAAGTAAAACGTGTTATTAAATGGGCGACTGCAAACAATCAATGCAGTAGCTAGGTGGTTCAGGTGGTTAAACGAATATTAGTACACGAAAAGGTAGTTTACATACATTTTTAGCAGCAGTCACAGATAATGATATTATTATGGATGCATTTATAAAATGAGCAAGGTGGATAAAAATAATATATAGGTCCTTCCCTAAGTATTTTTACAATCACAACTTTGGGCTGGGTAGCAGCTAGGCTTGTCTTCATAAAACACAAAAATCACGGACGGATGAATATCCTATAATTTTAGTTTTTTTATTCATCTTGAATGGTCTTATTTAAAGCAAGTGTGCAGTGCAATAGTTTCTTATTGTTGTTACTGTTACGTATTCAAATCCTGCAGTAATCTCTTCTGATATAATATCAAGTAGGATTAATACAAGGAGGAATTGTTGAATATGGCTAAATGAGATGGGTGAGGGTGTGTCCCAATTACTTTTGTATTGAAGCTAAGAAGCTTTTTACTTGAAAGCGACCCTGTGCATTTAATCATGTACACTCTTTTGGTTGATGTGAACAAAGATGTGAAATGGGACCAAGTAGTAAAGTCTAAAGTCTGTAACTTGGCAATTACATGTTACATATTATATTCATATTGGTTGTGTGATGATCATGGGGATGATGATGATGATGATGATTATGGCGATGAGGGAGATTTTTACTATCGGTGTGTGGTTACCTTTTCAATGTATTTTAGTCACTTTCTCATTTCATCCCTGCTCTCCTTGGGCACTCTCAAGGACCCTTTTTCAATTTATTTAAGCCATTTCAATTTTTATTGTATCACTTGTACTATCATTACTCTAGGCAGGCAGGTAGCATAGCAGGTAGGCTACTCCAGAAGCCCATTAATAATGATACAACACATGTATAAAAATAGACCTCATTATCATATTGTATACAAACACAATATGCACACGAGTGTGTGTGAATGTCGTTTAATTATCATAATGTAATGTAGACGTGGTAATAAAATATGATTTTAGTGTACACTTATCTTTAGAGCATTAGAAGTTCTCATAATATATTCCTCATGCCATAAGTTTATAATTTTAAAAATAATATTTTGTGTCGTTTTCATCCAGAAAAAACCGGGATGTTAATGTTCACAGTGTGTACCAAAAATAAAAATAAATTATAGGAAGTTACAGTTTTTATTTTTATATGTCTACAGGAAGCTTTCCGGCTCGTGTATGAAATATCTAAAGATAAGTTGCATGAATAATTAAAAATAAGATAAAATAGCACCACGACACAGGTCACACGTACGTTTACAAGAATAATTAACAATGTAAATATACTTAATAAAAATTTACTAATTGCACATCACCCAGTAAGAAGTATAAGGTTACTTAACTATTAGTATGTAATACTGACAACTTTTTCATGCAAAAAACGTTAAGAAATTAAAACGTGTTACTTGTTCTGAGAGCTAAGAACAGCTTAAAAGGTATTATATATGATTTGTATTGATTAAATTTATCAGAGTTAAACAGAATAGACTTGTTTAAAAAATTTTTATTCAATGGGATTAGATGAGCTGGTTGTTCGCTCAAGCATCCGGATGTTCATATAATCTATAAAGAGCTTTTAGTACTAAAGATAACTCTTCTTGGCACAATGATAGTTTCCTACTTAAGGAATTTTTTCATGGGAAAATATTAAGTATTTTTACCATTATTATTATTACTACTAATGCTACACTTATCAAAGAAGCATTTATAGCGTGTTTTAAGTAAGGTTGATATAATCGCTGCATAATTAGGTATATTAGACGTGCCTAAATCTCTAACACTAGTTGAATATTTTTTATAGACGAGTTTGCTCTAGAGTTCTACGTGTGCCAGTGTGGTTCACGACATGACATAATAATGTTGGAGATAATTCATAAAAGATATGATTTTCATCCGGTATATTAAAAAATTACTCGCACGCTCGTCCCAGTCAACATAACACTCATCAACAGTAAATTATAATACGGAATAAAGTGATTATGATAATGTAAATACCTATTATAAAGCATCAGTGTCTTTGATGTTCTTGCATGTCCAACTCAATGTAACTCGTGACATGAATTCTCTCTTTTAGGACTAAAAGCTACATTTACATAATTTGTAGAGTTACGTCAAGTATGGATTGTTAATTCAAATTATAATTGATCTTGGATTCCAAAGCTATTTCGTTTTCAAGGAATTTTTGCCAAAAAATTTATCATTAAACTCAATAATAACAACAATTATTAGAATAATATGTAAACCTTCATGCAATATTTTTCTAATATTAAGTAAATACACGAATATAATATGTTTCCTTGATGTAATAATATTTATTTGGTTCTTAAGTTCATGGACTGATCTTACCCCTAGCGATTGGTGACCTTCTTTACTGGACATAGAATACTTATTTATCACTACTTGACCCTACAATAGTAATTTTATGTTTTTTTCAAATTTGTTAAATATGACTATTTTTGATTGTGTATTTATTTTAACATTTCAGTTAAATTAAGCTTCAAGTATATTTATAAAAGCACTAGAAATTCAAGAAACTAAACCTCTAACTGATAAATATTATTTCAACCAATTAAGCCAAATAAAAAGGTTCAAAATCTTTTTGTTTGTAAATACATCTAAGTAAACTTTTAAGCAAATCTTCATCACGTACACCCATCAGGTAAAAAAATCATTGACTATATAAGCAATAAAGCAATGAGTAACTAATTCACGATCAATCAATTTCTCTCTTGAACTTGACCGAATTTTTTCAACAACAAGCTTTTCATTCAATTTTATTTTTCAATGAAAAGTCAGGACAAGTATTATTTTGTTTTACAAGTGAATAATCCTACAATTCTAGAGAGTAGATTCATAAGAAATTTCACTCTATAATTTAATACAACCATCCAAGTCACTAGGAGACTAGGACTAGATCCAACTTTTAAAAAACATTTTAAATAGCCAGAGGTAGGTGCTGTCATTCCTAACACTTGATGAATATAATCATCTAAAGGTGAGTGTAAGAACGTGAAAAATACATCCATCCGGAGGATATTATAATGATTATAGTGTGCAGAATTGGGTGCCAATCTCCACTTCTTCGACGAAAAATTCGTCGACACGTTAAGTTCAACAACCAAATGATCGACAATTATAACCCTCGACATCCTAAATCTCGACATCCTAAATCTCGACAGTATAAATGATCAACAGTATTGACAGTTGGTCGACAATTCTCAAAACTTTTTAAACGTCGTGAAATAAAAGAGTATATTACAATCCCGTTAAGCATGAAACCTCATTGAATGGAAGATTATGCTTATAAATTATAAGTGTAATTTTTTACTTGATAAATTTTCTGTCGATTGTCAGAATTGTCGAACTTTATATTTCTGAGGTCGGAGGTTGTCCATTTTTTTTTGCCGATGACTAAATCGTTGAACTTTATATATCGATGGATTATTGTCGATGCCTGAACCCTTCTACCAGTATAGAATTATCAAAACATCACTTAACCTCATCCTCACAAATAAAATACCAGGATGAGTACAATGTATCGTAGGAGTGTCATTATAGATTGCAAATACAAACCGGAACATTATACTCATAATAATGACAGTAATCTCTGAACTGCATCACTGCTTTATCTTCCTACCTCTTCGATATCATCCCTCATCCTTTATTCTCTCTAGAGAAATGTATCTCTGTCTCTTTGTAATGCTTACAGAATCTCAATTTTATATTTCCATCTACAACAATACAGCAAAAGGAGACAATTATTCATTGGATCAAATCCAACTCAGATTCATTCATACTTTCCATGCAAATTCCATCCATCTCAAAATCAAAATTCCATAGAATTATTTCCTTCAAGACTTGTTCACAAAGATGATAATAATATGGATTTCAATATGTGACCCAAGGCATCCTTTTTTAATCTTATGTTAGCATTTCATTGTAACTTTTTTTCTGTAAAGAAAACACACGAATAAAATAATGCATAGGTAATAGTAATAACACTTGACGAGGAAGATGTAGCAAGCCTGACTAGCATTATAATTATTTTGCATTCTACACACACAGAAATACTCTCACTGTATCAGTTTCACATTAACAAGGGGAATGGATCTTGTATGAATCAAATCATGATCAAACTATTGTTATAACTATTATAATTGGAAGATGCCAATCTCAACAATATCTTGTATTATTATTAAGTGTAGCAACGAATTTTACACCAACTTCTCTTTCTCTAGTCAATGAAATAATGAAACAGGACAAGCCAATGAATTTGCAAAGAATTTCAAATTTACAAAGACCCAGATAAAGCAATTTTATAATAATGCATGGTAGCCTCATTATCAATTGTAAAATGGAAAGTTTTCTCTATCCCTTGCTTACTTCAAGTCAGTAGTTGTAGTCCTTAATACTAAGAAATTCAACTAACTACCTAAATAAGACCAATTATCATTTGGCTTCTTTATCCATTATTTATTACATTTGGGCTTTTTTGAACTTCATATCAACATCAATGGGATATACGTGTTTGAAATACAATGAAATAATAAAATTATCATTAAGATAGCTGTTTTTCTTACTATTTTTTACGCGTAAAAGTTTGATCTGATTTCGAAATCATTATCATTGAATATGAATTCATTTTAGATTTCAAGTCAGTTCAATTACTTGTGTAAAAAGGACCATTTTTTGTACTTGGTTATTATAACGTGTGTAGTGGATTTTATAGGACGAATGTCGCATGCTTAATCTTATTTCGCCTCAGGGGATGATGGTAATTATGTACTCAACAGAAGCAATTAACCTCAAAGTAATCGAGCTGGAAAAATGAAATTAAATGAGGTTGAAGTCGATAAATTACCGAAAGTAGATTATAACTTTCAAGTTTGAATTGATTATAGATTTTGTTTGAGATTCTTTGTATTGAGAGGTACTAGATGCCTTTAAAATTCAGAATTTATTAAATTGAACTTGCTCAAAATCAAAATTGATGCGAATTAAATATGAGGATTTTTCAGCCCTTCTTGTAAGCTTACTGTGACTTCGTAGTAGCTAGTCAGTTTGGAAATACAAAAAATTCCATGTAGGATTTCAAAATCAAACTAAGCTTCAAGGAAATCGATAATCTTCTAAAGAGTACTTATAAATATTAATATTGAAGTAATTTACATTAACATATGAAAGAACCAAATAGTATCATTAAAAGCTACACTTCAATAAATAATGCTTGTAATTGGCCAGCTATTGTGAAATTTCATTTAACTTATGTATTACATAAATATTATGTGGTATTCCATGCGTAAGAAAAACGTAAGAGTGGATAATCAATGAGTATGCTTTTTTATTAATTTGTTTTTCTACATGCAATGTAATAAAAAAAAATCTCGTAAAAATTAAAACATTCAGCAATATTGGATACGTTGAGAAGTGAATTAATGAATAATATATTAATCAATGACGAAACATAAATTTGGTGAAATATAACTCAGTATGCAAATTACTTTTTCTTATTTATGTATAAAAAAGATAAAAAACAATTGGAGATTTATTTTTCTTTCAAGATAAAGACAGCATATTAAAGTAGTTTCGTTTGATGATGCACAGAGATATAAGTAAAAAAAAAATGCAATATTATTGCATTGCATTGCCAAGCTATGATATTCCTGCAGATATTCTTCCCAATTAATATAAACCAAACGATTTTATTCATTTCTCAAGCCTTTCGTTTCGAATAGTTTTTGATAATGCAAAACAGAGATTTTCTCCAAACAAAAAAATACAATCAAATAAAACTACATTAGGGTAACGTTAAGCAATTAGGATGCTTCTTGCATCTCTTAAAAATGACCGTGCCTTGTGTAATAAATAAGAAATTAGTATTTAGCAATGCACGTGTGTTGCTGGAAAGATTTAGAAATTATTTCACTCATGTTCGAGATATTTCATTGAAAAATGGTCCACTGTATCTTTCGTTTTTAGTATGAATATTGATTGTAAAATCTAGTGTTGCATAATTCATGCATGCCATAAAAGGCTAAAACCAGATTAAGGGTTAAGTCATTGAATAATAAAATAAAAATTCCAAATCAACTAAATAAAACCTAGGAAATAGTAATGTGTAAATATGTTAAATTCTTTCAATTAATTTTTGATACCAAAATGGTTCTTAATTTTGTGTAACATTACGCTACATGTGAATATGGAATAAAGTAGGTGCTGATTGTTCCTGATTAATCATTTATTCATAAACTTCATTATACGAATAGTTACATAAATGTAAATACCTTATTATTCATGGTAAACCTGTGCACTGTACATAGATTCTCGATGTGAAGCCATCCTTTCACGATTACATGAACAAATACAATATTCAGACTCCCTTTATAATTCATTACTGTTTTGAACTGTCAGACAAACTTGAAGGGTATTGCATATTTTGGTTATAAATTAAGCAACATAATTACACTTGGTTCGTTAGCCAATGTTAAAGGCAGTATCAAGCAAACCTAGCTGTTACTGTTACCGTGTGTTTGCGTTATTAAGGACAGCCCAAATAGAATGGATGTAATCTGAAATAATCCAATTCTTACAAACAGATATAGATCAAGCTATCAGATATTAAAATTCATTTCATTCCTTTCGCAATTCGTTTCAATTCTGAATAACCATTTCCAATCAAATATACAAAATAAATTTAGGCATTTATCTTTATTTAAAATTTAGCAAGTTTATTTCCTAATATTAGTCTTGTTTTTAGTTATTGGTAATTTCTATGTTATTGTTACAGTAGTAATTGTTGGCAAAAATGTAAATTCCTTTGTTTTCAGTGCTTCTTTATTTTCATTCAAACGGCTGGTTGTCACTCAATCTGAGAATAAATTTGTTTTTTGAATATGGAATTAAATAAGCTTAATTAAATAAGCTTATTCTTTCCCCTGGCACTTTTACCACCTCACGTCTCACTTGCTTCAACAATGTGGCCATGCTATCACGAACAACATAATACTTCCGACGACCCAATTAACTCATCCGTGTGGTAGTGCCGGTGCTATGCAGTAGCTGTAGTTGTAGCATCACCATATTATAAAAATACTAACATCTTAAGGAAGAGTTTTCCATTTAAAAAACTATAACAATTTAAATACAATTTATATACAATATATTGTTCTATCATACAACACAGTTGCTATTAGAATAATAAACTTGCGTGCATTTTGACAAAAAACTTGGTCGTTAAAGTATTCGTATTGTGTTTTACTTGCAACTACTGAAGGCAATTGAATTTAAATGCGGTAGGTATCACTTTGAATGGCGTTGTCGCCACGTCTTCTGAAATACCTTTTAATAAAATCTAATCTGATTCCGGAAAGGGATGAAGTTTCCCTACACTTTGAAATGAGGTCGATTACCTGATTTATTGTCTGAGGCAGTATTAAAGGCAGAAGAGAGGAAATGCCATTATAAAATATACTGACTTAATTTGCATTTGTTATAAAACTCTTGAGGTAACTTGCAACTAACAAGTAGTTAACTTGTATTATAAATCCCAGTTAGTCAAATCATTCGGTTGCATTGAATTTTGCATCCGGAAAGGTTTTGTAGGACGTAGGTAATAACAATGAATGTTCCACAAAAAACTGACACGAAATTGATGCAATCGTCGTCAAAGATCAAAGATCACTCACGCGAAGTGTACAAATATTATTCTTTTTAAACTACCATGCTCGTAACGTACCATATATTAGAATAGTATTAAAGTGGGAGCATTTTTTTATAAGTTTATCCTTTGATTATGCTATATGCATCTAAATAAAAAATCAGTAAAGGAAGGGGCTTATGTCAGGATGATGATGTATTAAAACCAGAAACTTTTTTGATAATGTGGTTAGCTATAAAAAGGACGTATCATAAGATGCTAAATTTATTTTCTCCGATATTTTCTTAGCCATTCTTTAAAAAAAACAATTGCAAAATTTGGCATGAGGTTGGCATGAGTCTCATCATCATCTTGAATTATACTTGGTGCTTTTGTATTCTCGTTATTATTATAATCTTCTAAGGTGCACTAGAATAATAATATGCATAGGGTAGCATCTCTCTGCATCTTAAGTTACATAAATGGGCAATAGTAAGTTGTTTATAATCTGCTCGAATTTACTGTGGGAACATAATTTTTCTAAAGGTGAAGAACAAAATGTGATAGTGATAATGCTTAAGCTTAACTGTACTCTGTTGTGTCCATATTTGGAACAACTACTGTTAAGCAGTTGTTCTCTCTTGTAAGTGTTTCTAATGTAATGTGATACTGAATGATGAATAAATAGCTCAGAATATAATACTAGAGCTAAAAGAGGTGTAAATCCGTAAACTAAGGTATTCTTATGAATTAAGCTAAACCGTTGTTGTTGTGCTCACTCTTCAGTTTCCTTTTATGCAATTTATTTTGCCATGCATATTATCTCTCATGCACATTCAACAATAGTCATTAATCCTCACGACCGAGTTGACTCAATCAAAGGACATATTTGATTACAGTAATTTCAAACTAATTCGATAGACCGTCCGTCCGTTTCACAAATAGGTTTGGCATTCATTCTACATCTAACCTTTTATACACAAGATTTGCCGTTGGTTTTGTGAAAACTTACCAATTTAGTTAGAAACCCTAGAATTTTAAGAATGTAAATCGACTAGTATAGCTTCCTCAACAGAAGTAGCTCAAGAGTAAGAATAACTAAGCAAACAATAACGAATTTAGAAAAAGAATAGGAATTATTTAAACATGTAAATATATTCTGATACAAATGAGCACGTATCTTATCAAACAAATCCAAATTGTATTTCTCATTGCCTCATTGTATTGTTGCTTCTCTGGTTTTTTGTCACTTCATGTATTTCATGGTTGACTGCATACTCATCTTTAAAAAGCATTCATTTCATTGAGTGCACCATTTTCATATTGTTTGTTGTAAACTTGTGCAGCATGCAGTGCATCTGCCTACATGCACTTTACCGCAGACAAAAAAGTACCCACTTTTATGAATTGTGATGTCTGATGTGACACCATTTATAGTATTTCACATTCAATGCAAAAATGTCAGCAAATCTGATGCTAAAGCTCATTTTCATGAAAAGAGAATGGTTGAATAAAAGTTTTTCATTACTTAACATTTACTAAATACTATTTATGATCAGAACAAGCTAGTTAGTAATATAGTTTGTATATATGGCGATATAATTAATTTACATAGAAAACTCAACTTATAAGCAAAAACTTCAAGTGATTATTAAAATTTTATGTTTTTAATTTTTTTTTGCAGTTGGTAAACACCAAACCAGACGGACTATTGTTGTGACAGACCAAACCAAAATCATCATCATCATCATCATCCATCGTTCTTTTTTATTTTGTGGCACCGTTCGATTACGGTGGAACCCTTCGTGTAGGAGTGTTATTATTACAAAATTTGAAATTATCCCGTGAAACTCTCCCTGTGCTTGAGACATAATAATAACAAGGAATTAGTTTTAGTGCACGGGTAGTGTGGATAAATAAATTGGAAAATTTGGATGGATACGGGTACGGTTGCCAAGATGTCGGAGATGAAGAAGTCATCGTACTACGTGTTATTCTTGGGTGCCAAAGAGAGCAAAGGACTCCGAGGTCCACATTATATTGAGCCGGTCCTTCAATATTTTGTGAGCCAAGAGTCTCGAATGCAAGCGTTGAAGGTGACCCTTCAAGTGAGTGGCAAAGGACTGAAGATAATCCCAGTCAACCATCATCGCACCTCTTCAACTCTTGAGAATAATCAGACTGACAAACATTTCATCCCCCATCATGCCATCACTTGCGTCTTCCAAGCACCCCCTCCAAATGATGATATTGTCTCTTGTATTCTTCTTATCTATAATCCGGATACCAGGTGTCCTGTCCACGTTCATTGCTACAGGTACGTGATCCCCTCCTATTCTCTCTCTCTCTTCCTTAATGAACTTTATTCTTTTCTTATGAAATTAGTTGAGATTGTCAGAGATGAAGTAAACCAAGCCCAAGTAGTACTACTAAAAGTACAAAAAACTAGGAAAGAGTAGATGAGACTATCCTGTTATTTTAATGTTAAAAGTTTACTGTTTTCTGATGGGACGTACATGGTTGAACCATGGTTTTAGGATCATTAGATTTTTAGAGAAGTGAAGTGCTATTATTCACTAAGATTTGGTTTTTACTTGAAAATCTTGTGGTTTTTCTTTCACCAAGTTTACGGCTATGAAGATGAAACATTTTGCTTGTCAAATTCTCCATAGGCTATTATGTCTTACTTTGGGTGGTACAGTTTTAAAATAGGTAAAGACCAAAGGTAAAGTAATAAATGAGAGATGACTTAGAATATTATGATGTTATTTTGATGTTTTTAGGTCAGTTAATTGAATCGTGAGAGCAAAGGACGAGATTTTCTTTTTAAAGTTGTTTTATTATTGTAGTATTGAATGAGCACACTGATCTAGTATAATGTATCGTCATCATCATCAATATAAAATGGGTGTATTTATGTGGATCTTAATGTATAATAAAATCAAAATAGGTAGTGTATTTTAGTAGGTGAGGCGCAGGGGGGTTACATACAGTTAGGCGAGATACCCAAGGGTCATTATTTTTTATTTCTAGAGGGAGGTCCATTTTAAAAGTTTATCACTAAACAAGAATAAACTGCATGTCTAGCATAAAAGGTCATTAATTACCTTTTTAATAATCAGTCATTATTTTATCAAAATGTTGACGAAAAAGACAGCATTGACAGAATGGCAATTCATTCCATATTCCATAGTAGTGCGAAGAACGAGGTGTAAACCCAAAATTATGAAGTTTACATCATATTATTTAATTTTGAACGATGGCCAACCAATAAAAATATCTGATAAAAAACAAAACTAAAAGAGATCTGAGATGTTTGTTTTTGTTTAAATAATGGTAAATTAACACCCTCAGGCTAGAAGTAGAAAGAGGCTAGTGCTCAAAATTGCGAAATATTATTCAGTGATTTGTGTAATGAAATGCATTGAGTTTTATAGGAAATATTTATTTGCTTTGATTAGATTTAAATGAAGTTTTGGTTATTGAAAGAATAAGCACAATGCTGCATTATTATTTAGATTTTCATAGCTTGTTTGCAAGATGGGAGATGCAAAAGTACTAAATAAATATTGCTATTTTAAGGCCGAAATTGATGATAATAAAATCACCAATGTGGTTCTGTGGTGGGACGAGTAAAGCATTTGAAGAAATCATTATGAAACATGACATTTCCTACTATACAATTAATTAGATATGGCATGTGGGTGTAATGCAAGTTGTATCGTCTGTAGTGAAGAATCTTAATGTAATTTAATGTTTTGCACAGAATTGAAAAAAGGGTTAAATAAGGCTCTGAAAACATTTTTATTATTACGTAATTGAAGAATCTTTCAAAATTCGTTTTGGTGTAGGAAGATACCCATAACTAAACTTGTGATATGAATGTTTCCATTTAAAGGGGAGATCAACAGAAAGGGAAATAAAGACGTTTCACTTTTAGTCGTTAATGTAAAATAATAGAAATGTAATTTATGATTGTCTTGCATGATTTGTAGATGTGACTCCCCTGAGACGGCAACAATATTGAAGGATCAGCTAGAGACATTAGTTAATCGGGAAGACAATCAACGAAAGTTCCGAGATATTGAATCACGACTGCACTCCAAGGGACTTCTCCCTTGTCCAAGTCCTACAAAAAGAGATCGTGGAACTCCAGAGTTTGATTGCAGAACTTCAGACTCATCAGAGAACTCAGATCGAGGTTTCAGTTCCGGTTCGGGGGCATCTAACGTCCCTTCAGAACGAATGGCAACGCTTTATGATTCATTAGCTGCAGAACTACGTGAAAAGCTTAATGCACGAAAGAAAAATACCCCTATTTTATTTCCACCTCGAGATTATGACACGATGCATCGACAACGAGGAAACTTAACTGGCATTGAGTCACGAAGATGTTCTAATCCGGCTGTTGTTGGTGCTGCGGCTATTCATCGTAATCGACGTTCTTATGCCTCCAGAGAACAGGATTCTTGTGGACGTTCCAGTGGCATTGGATCTGCTGAAGACAATTGCAGCCCAATTCATGAACCACTGATTGAGAATCATGCTGTGCCATCTTCATCCGACGGTAAGTCCACGAACATCTTCAACCAACTCTATCTTTTACACAATTATCATTACAATAATTGCCATCAGTCTTTCCGGCAGACAAAATTCATCCCCCTTCAAGCTGACAACTCCCCCGTAGCTATTTCTTCTTATCCATGTACAACTGCAACTTCTCCTTTTTTTAAATCCCTCAAGTAATATGAAGATATTGTTTGAATGAAATGATAATTAAAATTCTCTTGATCTTTATGAATATTGATGAGATAACATTATCATTGTCCGCACATGCAGTAAAAGTAACTGAAAAAAACTCCGTTCATAAATTAGAATTTCCGGAATGCATCTATAATGGCTAAATGCCATTGGGGAAGAGTTGTTCACGAAATTTGCGCGATCTCAACGGGAAGGCTCATTAAGCTGAGAAAAATGTGTGGAGTAATACTGATATTATTATTAAGAGGGTGTGAAAATCCTTCAGGACATTTGCATTATCATCATCATCTCAGAGAATAATGAGCATTTAGTTGTTTGTAATTTGATATCATGAAACATTAAGACTTGAGCTCAGACCGGCCTAGCTAACATTATACTTTTTACCATCCCATTCCTAATAGCCAAGTCAGGCACAAAGGCACAAAGTACTGTGTTACCTCCATTATATATACAGTGTTCGTACACTCGACTTATAACACTGTGTCTTATAAAATTGCCAAGACAAGGTTTAGACAATTTAAGACTAAGCATTGTGTTTTTGCATTCCCGTTCGAACAAAATAAGCGTGGCACGACTTACAACAAAACAGACCATTAACAAAACGAACACATGTAGATTTAAAGATCATTTCACAAAGAAAATACATGGCTTAGCTTAACATCCGATTCAATTCCATCCAGCATTGAACAATATAAAAGCGAGAGAACTTGTCGAACCCAAGTAAAAAACGCACACAGGAAGGAAATAATACTAAAAAGCATCGAAATCAAGAAATCGCTAAGTATTGAAATATTTATATGCTTTCTTTATGCGTGCACATCTACAATCTTTACCTTTGGGATTTTAAACTTTTGTAAGCTTTATTCGCTTTATTATTATTGTTATTTGTCACAATGAGAGTAGTATATGAGATGTCGTGTGAATACCTAGTTGCATGAGATGAGATTTTACTTTGTAATAATTACCAACACTTATCTATAAAATTTAGGTTACATGTTACGTATAGAAAGTGTCTTCTTGAACTCATCAATCGATCCAATTCTGCATTATTGGTGTCGTGATGTAATTCTTTCTTACATTGAGCCTCTTGGTCACACATAAGATTATTTTTTTCAATAGTAGACCTTTGGATTTACTTTAGTGGCCTTAATAACCATGCAGGCATAATATGATAGAAAATACAAAAGTTAAAATTTCATTGAGACAAAGTCCGGAAGAATAATTAACTCCGGTTGAATGACATTGATTCGGTATTGACTGCGTTTGAATTGATCCAGGAAATCAGTAAAGTAGATAAAATGTAGGGAAGAAGAAAGAAATGAAAATGAACAAATGTCACGTAAAAGTACGTGACGGAGTGACCCATGTCCACTCTATTTTCATGGGACAATGCTCCAAAAAGCTCAAAACACTTCCGCTTCCTAAGCAAAAGAAAATAAGTATTGATACTATGCTGCCCATCCACATTATAAAATCCTTTTATTCCACTCCTCCTATTCTGCATTATATTATGACTTGGAATTCACGAACCAAAAAATCCGTGATTTTCATCGTGTCCAATTTATACTCTCAAGTTTATTACTCTTCTTACTTTTTTAAAATAAAAAAACAGATGCAATATTTTTCATCTCATTCACGTTTTATCCCCCTTAGTCCAGTCAATGCATTTCCTTGAGTAATAATAGGACAAATATAAAAATGAAATCCGTGCTAATATTAACGGCAGACGTTATTTTTCCCAAAGAAATGATCAACTGTATTTTACTTATTGTTTGGCAATCACAAAAAATAACTGCATCTGCTCTTGAATACCGCAGGCCATTTTAGTTTCTATACCAAACAAACATTAGGACAAACTTGTAAGACTGCAATAATAATGAGAGTAAAATTAATGTATTCAGGAAAATCCTTAGTTTAGCAATCATAATTTTGACTACACGTTACTTCATCAAAAGGGCTTTAATATTAACGGAATAACGGTAAAAAATTTAAATATCAAAAAGCTCCTACGTCTAAGGCAATTAAAGAGTTATATTCGTTTCAATAAGTTTCTTAAAAATATCACCAATTCAAAATAAGCTGTACTCTATTCACTTCTTTCAATTCAATGAGCCAAATAACACGGCCTTTTTCTATATAAACCGCGGAATGCATTTTTAAGAACTCATTTATATTATTATCAAGTCAACTTGTTGAAAATTCAATTCAAATTAAATGCACAAGAGAGAGAGAGACTAGTCAAGTAAGATGAGTTAAAATTTGATGAAGGTTTGATTTTCAACTATTGCATATAGCAGCAGGAGCTTTATAATAATAAATATAATTTACAAATAGTTGTCAAAGAAATTTTAGCCACTTGCTAATTGAATCATGCATCAACCTCAAAAACTCGAAACTCGTTTATAGCTGAATGTGTACATTTTAGTTCTTTGACTTTGCAAGTACATTTATTGCAAAATTGCATTTATTATTTCAATTGTAGCCAAAGGGCTTGAAATACATCTGTTTCTTCTACTACAGCTTTCATCTCGTATTAGTTGCATTTTTATTAAATTTTGCATTCATACTTTTATACCACTGCTGTCATTATCGTTGTAAAATAACTCAAAAAGATATTTAGCTATTAGTAGTTGTACTAGTAGGTATTTAAATACAATTATTAGTGTAAATGAATCGAAATGTACAACACATTTTCAACGATAATAACAACACCAACTGGATGCTTAAAGATTAGCCCCGCTTTCCAAATACCTTAGAAGATTTTGCTAATTGTCATTAGAGATGCAAGGGATGAATTCCTTGGAAGAAATGAATGAACCCTCTACCTCTTACTTACTTAGATATTATGGGTGTTTATATCTATAATATTCTTTGTATAAAGTAGTAGTAGCTTGACTACAGAATAGTTTTAAAGTACGAGTTTACACGTTTCTAACTGCATCACTGCATTCATTGCCTCTTAATATTAGGGAAGATCAAAAAATAACAAAATAGAGTTTGGTATTGAAATCATTTTTTATCATTATAAATATACTTGATGCTACACCCTCGAATGAGGATAATGATAATAATAATAATATTAAAGATGCATCAATGCCAGAGAAAACTCAATGAGGTGAGCAGTACTAATTTGATGAGTTGACTTGACTCCTTTATTGTTCTGAAAATGAGCCAAGTCGAACAAGTTTTGCTGACCGAGAGTCAACTTTTTCGCAATCTGCAATTTACGTGTATAATGTGATCTTATAGAATGAAGCTGCAAGGTTTTGAAGTACTACTACTACTACTAGCAGTAGTAGTAGTAAGTAGTGTAAAGCTTAAAAGGTGGCTTGTTGGACCTAAATTTTGAGAATCTCCAATTTAAAGGGAAGGCACATACTACAAGTGAATCCTCTACGCATATATGATAGTACAATAACTTCATGCGAATGAATCTGACAACAATAATAATAATCTGTAGTAAATAAGAAGTGGATCCATGGAGAGGCCACTAAAGGAGGACCTGAAATGATTGAACATCAAAGGTTGAATTTTTGAATTAATGGTCAGTCAGTCATCTGAGTCATGTATTTCTTAATATTGTATGGTATGTGTGTGTATGTGTGTGTGTGTGTCTTGAATGAATAAAAAACCATTGGTTAGAGTCACTAACAGGTTTCTTGGTTTTGTAGCTTGAGAGAAATCTCAAATTTATTCCCAAGAGCTACACTTAACAATTCATTGGTATCATCATCTACGTCACAATCTATCTATATGCAAAATCTGTACCAGTTCATCAGTCATTCACACGATCCGATTCCGAACACAGATTGGAAATTTCATATGCATGAAAATATACACTCTCAGGTATCACATTTGCATGAAATAGGGAAGCGATACAAATTTGTAAGTTCACACCAAGCACAAGCTACATGGATTCATTTTTTCCATTTATCTCTCTACCAGTCTGTGTTCACGAGGATGAAGTAATGTGTACAAACCCTTTTTTTAGATCATACTTACATATTTATATGACATTTTCATTAACTTGGAGTAACTTGGGAATAATGGAGTAGTTATAAATAAATAGGAATACCAATTAGATGAGTATTTTGATGGGAAAATCATTAAAAATGACGGAAGAGTCTTATAATTCAAAGAGCAAGGGAATGATAATAAAGTAAGTGATAATAATTGGATTAAATAAATGCCAAAATATTTAGGAGATGACGGATATAAGATTAAATCGTGTTGAACAAAAGTATGTCAAGCACAATGAGACGGTTATCATCAGAATTGTAGATGAGAGGCCAGTTAGCGTATATTATTTCTCTAGTTACCTATAATATTATTATTAATATTATACATACGCTCTTATAAATGCATCTCAATCTCATCTTCAGACAAAATAAGAAGAGTTGACTGACTGCATATAAGTATAATATTACCTATCTATCTGTTTAGCATATATCGTATAAAATAGTAGCAGAAGAACTTAATAAATTGTAGTGTATGATAGGTAATAAATAAACAAGGGATATGAAATGCATTCTTCACTATTTTGAATAATATATCGTTATCAAATAGTGTGGCTATTCATATTTAACTCTAAATCTTGTTGTATGACAGATACAAGATGGAATACAAATACAAACAGATACACGTTGTTTCTTAAAGATAAAAAACTCAGTGTGGTTCTTATAAAGATATAGAAATACCAAAAGATAATGTTTTTGTGGGTCATCGTACTCTTCTAGAAGTGAGTGTATAGTGAGTTTAAAAAAAATATAAAAATAATTGACGATTCTTATGATGATTATGCTGATGAGGAAGATAAGTGATAGAGATGTATAAACTTGATATTGATTGTAAATCAGGAACAAGAGGGCTTGGCTGTTTTAAAAGTTAAAGAATCTTTGAAGTATGTTTTCCTCTCTACTACTTCTGCTCCATGTCCTGTCCATCCTCCGGGGATTCGTTTTGATTTTGATATTGAAGGCTCCCTCAGGATATAAATCTTCTTCTTTTGTATCTTTTGACATTGATGACTTAGCACCCGCTCGTTAATAATTGCCGAAAAGTATCTATAGCTAAGAAAGGAATAATGTAAACTTACTCTTGTACTCTACACTAGCTACTTGTTAAATTACTACCGTCATTAATGATACTGATCGCTTATATTGTTGTAAATTATAAAATTTGAATTGGATCAAAGCAAGCCCTAAGCTATTGAAGGTTGATTGCAAATCTGGTTGAATAGAAAAGCAACAAAGTTTTAATACTTTGCTAAGAAAAATATACGCCTGGCTTATATAGTAAATGTATTCAATTCATGGGATATTCATTAATGTTGCGTACAGTTGAATTTTTTAAAGAAGATTTTGCTAATATTGGTAATGAGAACGCATGCTATCAAATATTTTAATGCAGCAGGTAAGATAGTTTAAGTTTGAATTGCTTGAGACGTTTTTTTAACAAAAGAGGCTGTAAGCATTTAAAATGGTTCAATAAGTAAGCACAAGTACTGGATTAGTATTAAAGAAGGTTTAAAAATGTACAAGATTTATATTATAACTAAACATACATTTAATTTAAAATAATGAAATCCCTATGTATTACATTATGATTTCAAGTGAAAACTGAATGTTTACACTTGTATTAATGTATACGCTTTAATGATTCATTTGACCCTCCTGATGGCAACTGTAAATGAAATGTCTCTCGCTCTCCCTGGTAGTTAATTCGTGCTGGGGTGGCTTTAAAAGAAAATCTTTTAGATTCTGGGTCACTCATTCATTTAGATGTAAGAGGATGGACAAGAATAGATTAAAGGTATTAATATCTTAAGTCAATGTCAATCTCGTATGAGAGAAGAGGATATTGTAATAATAATATGTACAACAGTATGTCAGTTGCAGTTTTTTAGTTACTACTTGTGACATTAGAAGAAGCGTCCATGGTACATTTTGTATTTATAGGAGTGTCTACTCGTTTACAATTGACATCATAAAATAGCCACACGGAGCTCATTTGAATTTCACACTTTCCCTTGACACTACTTGAATTCATTGCTAGCTTTGCTGAATATAAAAAATATAAATTACTACGGTATTTAAGATTAGTTCTGATGTACCTTTTTATTATTCGTTAATGTATCCTCTTAAGTCCTGGCAGTGATCTAGTGTTGTTGAAATAAAAAAGTAAAAGAGCCTAATAGCAAATGACCACTTAAGGAATTGTGGGATTGTTATTTGTGTACAAAACTACGGTTTTTAATTACTCTTCTAAACTAATAAATGTTCATACTAAATGCATTAGGGTGTAAAAACCAGAAATGTACAATTGAATTTAAAAGAGCTCATTAACTGTGTAGGAAGATGTTTTTCTTACAGGAAAAATTGCTGAGTTGGTAGGAATTGTGAGTGATTACTGATTGTTAGGAAAGAACTAAGAATTTAGTAAATTTCACGAAATCTTTCAAGTTTTAAGTGAATTAAGGAGTATACTTAATAAGGAGTATTCTTTATGAACGAAGAAGGAATATCAAATACCAAATTTTAAACAGATGTCAAGTCAACATAAAGTTGAATTTTGTTTTGTGGTGAGCAAAACTTTCCTTTTGACACCTGTAGGCCAATTAGATAGGATTTGACTTGACGACTAAACTCAAGGATATAGGAAGGAAACTTCTCTTTTCAATTAAATCACTTAGTAGTAGCTGAGATTAGAAAATACTGTTAAAGGTTTTGTGGTTCACTAAAGAAAGTTTGAATCAAGTCATCAGTATTATTTTTTATCTACGAGTGTAACTACCACATGCACATAATAATAATATTATCTCCCTTCGTTACTTTTAGTTATGCATTATTTTTTTATACTACTTATTATATCTGCCTTGACCAGTTGCAAGTCACTTTATACCAATTCATTCACCATGAATGACGGAAAGGATATAAATTCCTGTTCAGCTAATCTAACCTTAAGGTGTCTTACCGTTGCTACTGCCACTATTACCAATGCCCTCAGATAATTCATTTTTACTGATAGTAAAAAATAAGTCACTTGAGGCAATTTCAGAAATTTAATTTCAATCTCAAGGTTGAATACACTTTGGCATTTAATCTCACAAAGTGCAATAATATTATAATTTATTCTACCACCACATCGTGTGGTACACACTTTCTGTAATCTCATGACAATTTATATAGGACCAAATGATGTGGTAAATGAAGTAACTTTCAGCCAAAACCATTTCATTTGGTGGAAAAAAACCTCGTAATTCTGATTCAGAAGGGCATAATAATATTATAGAAAGAATATATTATTATTATACCTCCTGCTCTTGCGACTTACCAATTTTTTCACAGTAGATAGCAATATTTATAAAATAATGCCACATCGTATTTGAAATCTAATTTAATCTACTAATTCATGCATGCATGCCTATGATGTGCGCTAAGTTTTTACGTGTTCATACGCTTTAAAAAAGCCACAGATTCTCTACAGCTGAAAAAAACCTATCAGGTTTGTACTAAAAGATTAAATGTAAAAGCGCTGATGATGATGTTGACAAATTGGTGGCTTTGCAATTAAAATTTGGTGAATGGTTTAGTTCGTAGTTGGTATTTGGTATCGCTTGCATTTCCATCCCATCTTATCAATGTGCAATGACTTACATTCAATCTTGAGGAGATTGTATTGTGAGTTTTTTGAGTGTCATGATAGAAAAATGTGTAAGTACCAAGAAACTGCATTTCAGTTTTAAATACATGTAAGAAAGAGTTATTGCATTTGTTATAAAAATGAATACTTTATTACGACTTTTACAGCTTTTCAGCATTCAAATGGTTATTTATCTTTAAGCGTATGTAACCTAGTGCTAATTCTTAGGCTTGAATGGCCCCATTTCAACATAACATTAATTTTTAGCTAAATACTAGTTTTATGCTAGTATAGTGGAAAGTAAGTACACCGGCTGTTGAGTGACTCTGAGATTGAAACTTTTTTTCCTTAAGAATGACAGAATCAAATCCGATGACAGCAAAAGTAATCGTTAGAAGCATTGTGTAGTGAGGCTAAAGTATACCTTGGTTTTCATTTCTTCATGTTGCACTTCATTGCAATTGCAACAAAATTTGCATAAATTGAACATGAACTCAGAAGAACACAAGAAGCAGCAGGTAGTAACTTAATAGTTGAACGGAGGTTAACAAATGGTATATTGTGTACAAATTTAGAGAAAAAAACCTTGCTGACAATCAACAATCAAGAGTGAAGGGACTCTTCAGCTTTTCTCTTAAATCTCCATTAGAGATATCAATTTAGAAAAGAGATTATATTATTAGTATTATCAAGTTATGTAAAAAGGATACAATGAATAGAGAGGAAACGTGAAAGGGTTGGATTTTGATTTGAGTAAGCGATATAGATGGACTTTGTTGGTGGCAAGGTCTTTCCTTCTCATTCAATTTTCGAATGACATTTTCATATTACAATTTCACAGTTGGTGGTGGAAACCACAAAAATATTCTTAATACAGAAAAACAATTCAATCCCTTTAGTAGAAAAAGAAATATGAAAAGGAATAGTTAAAATTCATGTATGATAATACAGTTCTTTTTTTACAAAACCAATTCTTTTCACTTTAAATGGTGATGAGATCTTCTTTTCAATTTCATATTACAAAAATTTAAGAATTTTCCATAAAAAATTTACAATTGTCTCTACACCTTGAACCGACTCTACCTCCTACCTTGTGAGGTGATGTACTTATACTTAAAATAGGATTTGATTCATCTGGTGACATTTTGTAGCATTATTTATTCTAAAAATTTACCTTAACAAAAGAAAAGAAAGGTTTTAACTATAATTGCAATTGTATAAGAAGTTATAGAAGCTAAAGACATAATTTTTTTATTTGGTGCGGTGTGATGGATTTGGTCGTGAAATTTGTATGCTCTTATTCTCACTCCCACATGCACACCTTTGTTGGTTCAAATCTATCCATTGTCATTCCAATTCACACTAAGACATTCAATAAAAACAATTAATTTAATTTATACAAAAGTAAAGAGATAAAATTGTCACCTTTTATTCCCAGTGATACAAATAAACTAACTAGTACAATATTTACATGCACCTATTTAAAGCAATCAGACATTTATTTATTTTTATTATCAGGGGTGATCCTGTATAAAAAAAATGTGTGATTTATTTCTGAATGAATTTAGATCACATCATGCACGTATGAGACTTTGAATTTGACTTCAAACACATTACCATGTGTGTGGATTTCTTCATTGTTATAATTATTACTTGGTTAGCATTGTTCTTCCTTAGATTGCAAGTATTAAATAGATGAAAAATTTTTTTCAAGGGCTTAAGGGCAAGTCTTGTCTTTGTACATAGATGACTTGATGATTGTTTTATTAGAATGGTAATGGCATATATATTATTATTATTTATTTGTATCCCTATTCATTGAAATTGACGAATAAGCAAGGGGAAGAACGAAACGTTCGATGTATTATACAAAACTGAACTATTGAAAAATTAGTATAAGCTTTACAATCAATCCCACTCGTTCATTCAGAATTCATAAATGAGAGGACAATGAGAAAAACACTCCTCTTACTATACACATACAATGCATATTTGTAGATGCATGTCACACTTAATAATGTTAAGCTTTCCATTGTTGCATTACATGATGGAGGATAGATCTATTCAATTGGCTAAATGTTTAAGAAAAAATCTGAAAGAAAATGACATGTTATGATTATGTACAAGGATATAAGAAAATGAATGTTTTTGATGTTACAGATGAGGACTGGAACCCAAGTTCGTTGGTGGCAACAGAAAATACACAATTCCTGGTACGCCCCACGTGGGCTTCTTCTAAAAATCCACCACCAAGGTCCTCCTCTTCACCAGTTCCACCCCCACTGCCTAAAAGACCTGAACTTCGACAAAGGTCTCCAGATTTGTCCTCGCCAGCCCCTCCATTGCCCGTATTCTCAAGGGAGAAGTTCGAAGGTGTGCGTCAGAAATGGGAAAAGTTGGATCATCAGTATGTCAAGCAAAGGTCACATGATAGCTTGGATGATGGGTATCGGTCCAGGGAAGCTGCTGAAGCTGACTATAGGTTCGTTGACCATCCTTCCTTAAAATATTCTAACTCTACGTGAGCTTCCTTGATTAAAAGATCTTTTTTTTCTTTGATTTTTTGTACTAATATTATTCATGAATGTAGAATGGATGCAAAAAATAATTTATGCTGGGAGATTTTCTTCTCCTTACTTGCACTCTTTGTTTAGTTTAAATTGTTATTGGTGACAAATACGTGGGTTGTAGATTATTCGATAATCATGAGAGTCTCAGCGTGAAATTTTTAAAGATGAAGCCATTGTTATGAAGTTATGATAAGTGAATGTCATATCTGAACAATGTTTATTATTGTAGGCGACAGTTGTCACGGGAAAGTTTGCTGCGGTCACTGAGCCGTTCTAAAACTGGATCTAAGGACAGTTTGGACCGTTGGGTAGAAGCTGGTGTCAGATCACGAAGTATGTGGAGAAAATTAGATGCAGAAGATCCTTCTTTAAGACAAATAGGTCCAGGTGGAGGTGATTCTTTACCAATTGGTGTGGGGAAAGGATTACCACCTTCAATGGGGATGGGAGCCCCTCGAGAGCGTGGAGATTGTACTGGATATCCTTCACCAAATGTAAAACCAGCAGGGCTTCGAAAACTTCATTCTTCATCAACAGCAATTATTCCAGAAAATTATAACAGTTCTAACAAACAGCCGATGAAGCCCCCTACAGCATATTATCCAAATGGTAGTGGCAGTAATAGTCGTGTTGAAATGAGAAGGCAAAAGGAAAAGACGTACAGGGAGCTTGAGGAGCAAGACCGCTACCCTGGATTAGATAAGGACACCGCACGGTTAGTCCTTCACAGTAGTAATCTAAACTTGAGTCAACATATCTATTCAGAACCTACTTTTGAACATTGTAATACAATGCCATCATCTCAACCGCCGCAACCAACCAAGTCAAAAAAATTCTCTTTTGCCTTTTGGAAATAAGTTAATAAGTTATTTAATAAAAAAAGAGCTATTAGATTCACAATTGCAATTTAGTTTTAAAGTCTACATAGGCGCAGAAGAAGTCAGTACTTTCCACGAGATAAAAAGAGTCTTCTTTTAAAGTGGAAACTAACACACCTCAAGCACATTGCCATGCTTTAGCCAGATTTTTATAATTTTATGTTGTCTTAGTCTGATTTTTTTTCTCGCAATAAGCCTACATATAAAGCTTTTTCTGTCATTACTGTAAGTTCTCCTCGTAATTTGATGAAGACTAGCTTTTTCAGTTTTAAGGTTGCCGTAAATTCAGGTTGCTTATTTATGTTTGAAGATGCAGCAAACAGGAATGAGAAGATTCTAAAAATATTATGATAAGCTAACCAATCCTATATTTCAGTTGTATTATTTTCATACAATTACTAGACTTAACTTGTACGAGATAAGATTATTATATTTTAACCATCAATTTTTTTACAACCTTTAAAAATAAAACGAATGAATCTGCTAGAGGTCTAGTATATACTAATGTCGAGGAATTTTAGAAATAAAAAGTCACTGAGGATTGTGAGTGCAATCAAAGGGATTAAAACAAAGCTTAAGAAAAATAACGCAACGAAATGCAATTGTTATTTCTTTTTTATTTCTATTTTATTTTATTAAATTTAGATTTAACTAGACATAAAATCTCTTTTACTTTTACTGTGACAAGTTCTTTTTTACCGGATATGATATCAGAGTTGCAAAGGACCGATAGACATCATTATAAACTAATCTCCTACATTACACTCCTCGTTTGGTGGTGTACTAAATCCTAAAATCAAGCTACTTTTTAAAAGAAGTAGACCTCATTTTAGATAAACTTCGAATGATATAAAGGAAAACTTACTGACATATTCTGTCGGTATCATCATTTCTCAAAAAGATGATTCCCGACTTTACAAACGCATAGAAACATCGACTTACTTAGCTACTAGTCCTTTTATTAAAAAAATATGTCCTGGTTTTTTATTCAGAACTTTTTTTAAGACTTTGTTGTAAAAATAAGTAAAAATGCCTAAAAATAGCATAAAAATAACAAGTAGCTAAAATGTAATAAAATCCTGGTTTTCTTCCATACTGTTTAAGCTCCTTTATCCCAGTAGCAAGGAAAATGCTCAACCTGATAATTATTCGAGCTCGTGGTGAATCCACTACCACTAATTTAGCATAATTTTACTATATTGTACTTAGCAGTGGTAAATATTGTTATTAAATATATATTATATACGTACGTACATCTAATCACTACTAGTAGATCCTATATTCTTAAGGGAACATGTATGAATGAATACCGAATAAAGTAGTAAGTAGTGACAGTTATTATTCCTTTGCTACATGTGCTATTTCATGTTTGTTTTTTTACAAAATACAAGTAGTAAATTGCACTTGGCTTCTGTGTTTGCCTAACAATGCTAATTTTACTGTAACAGAAACCGGCAAAGGATTCTTTCAGTGTTGAAGAAACTGAAGAGTTTAATAAGAGAGTAAATATTATTACAATTATTATACTAACTTTTGACTGTCTGTTTAAAAATTTAAAATATTAAAATCAATAAGGTTTACTACAATCATCTTAAAATAAACACTAGAATTTTAAAACATTTTAAAAGAAAGAATCTTATATAGGGAAAACATCATCCTTCTTATTATTATCTATATGTTGGGACTTGAGACATTTTTTATTATTACTTGCATTACAATTTATGTATAAGCCCTTAACGTACTTCTTACTATTATCTTCCTTTTAAATCAAAACCTTTTTAAAATATGTAATTTACTGTCCGTATATACATTGTACACACTACTACTTTTAATTCTAATCCTACCCTTTATATTATACATTATACCGGAAAAAAAGTAAACACGTGCTGGTAAGCAAAAGTAGGTAAGTATGGTGATTTTCCACTCTGTGTCAACTCACTTATCAATCAAGGTGGAGTAGCGGTTATGGAATGGATTTGCTAATGAAGAAGGATAATAATTATTACCTTTAGGAATGACATAGCACCTCAAAGGATTAGCATGGAAATTGGAATGAGGAAGGGAATAATTTAGTTTAAATAATTTAAGTCAGTCATATACTACATACATTATTCGTGAATAGTAGTCGATGATACATTTATGAATAAAATTATTTACTAAAGCAGACTTATACATGATGTATATTCTGAATATATATTGTAACTTGGTAGCTTATTGTGTGTAAAGGTAATAATAATCCATGAAAAGAAAATAGCATAGCAATATTATAATAATTATTGTTTGCTTGGTTGGAAGAAAGCATATTAATAGATATTATTGGTATGAATATATAATAATATATAATTGTACCTTGAGTAATATTATAGTTGCTTGTTGGATAAATGTAACTTGTTTTTTGTGTAAAATGTCAAAAATAAAAATTTAATTATTGGGAAAAAATTATGATTTACGTTTAAACATTTATTATCATAACTATCAAGAAGATTAAAGAGTTTTCATTTTATTTTAGGTCCAAAATAGAGTTTGTTCCATTTAAAAAAACACATTTCACGAATAAGATTCGATTATCAAGGTTCAAGCCCATCTCTCAGCATCAGCCCACAGTCAAGGCTTCTTTCATTGTAAGACACGGTTTAAGCTATTTTTTATTTTCGAATTCCAATACAAGCAAAAGTACAAAGTGTGTGCTTATAATATAAATAAAAAAATAATACTTGTAGTAAAATGCGCCAGGATTTAGGTATCATAATAATAATAATAAAAATAAAATAGAGTTTTTGTTCAGCAAAAAGTGGCAAATATCCACGAGAAGCTAATCTCATAAAAGTGATCTCTAACGAAGAGAGAAAGATTGTCAGAATTGTGTTGCGTGAGGGAGGAGAAAAAACTTCAAATCATTAGAAAAATGTTTGTTTGATGAGGATTCGTGAGCAAAAACAAAGGCGATAAAATTTAGGTAGACAAAAAGACTCGAAGCTTAAAGAATTTACGAAGGTGATTTTTTGTCTGTCCCCACCGAATTCATTACTTCTATTTAGAAATATTCTCTTTCTTGATTTGTCTTTTTCTTATCTTCTGTCTCTCTATCTTCCTCTAAAAGATACATTGTACATTTGATGAATCCTACTGCACCACCACGCACAGACTATTCCATTATCCTCATCATCATCATGCACCAACGTCTTCTTCCTCATGTAATTTCAGAACGTATAGGAAAATGCTGGCTTTCGTACAGGAGAGATGGATTACCTAATGCAATGCAATGTCTCCCTCACTGATTTTTTAAAGCATCAGAAGAATTTTCAGGAAGAAGAATGATCGAGCACAAAAAATTGCTTTTCAAATTCACATGGAATCTTAAACATACTATATGAACCATTATCATCATCACACATACGAATACAAACTAGGTGCTTATTCTCTTCTGGTGTTCACTATATTGTAAAAAATAAATATGTAGCTGTGTGTAGTGTTGCACCTTTTCTAATTGACAAGCTGAAGCGTTGAAGGTATAAAATGTTGCATATTTTATTCTGCATACTTATGAGCTGGGGATGATACTAAGGACTAGCAGTGTTAACATCACACTTGGTAGGTAAAAGGTATTAAGTAAATAAAAAGTTATTGCATATAGAGTCAATAGCTGTGTGTACATTTATTTGCATGAACTCTTATAGAGCTTATAATTTTTTATCATATTTTAACTTTTAAATAAGTTGAATCAAATTCCATCCGGTTTATTTGAATAAAATGTGTCTTTCTAGCTGAATTCTTAAAACGCAACGAGTGGAACTGAAGAATTGTCATTGTTTTAGGGTACGGAAGCGTATCTTTTCGTGTATTCCTTTTTTTGATTAAGTTTACTTTATACTGAGATCAGCGACTGAGACTAAAAGTCTGTGGCTTCACCTTCCTATGGAATTTATGACCCTGACATTTAATTAAAAATTTAAATTATTTGTTTCTTTCAACTTGATACAAATACCACGGTAGGGAAAATCCTTGGTAAGAACTATGGGATAGAGTAGCGTTAGTATTAAAGGGAAGAAGATGGTTTATTTACATAATGATTGATAAATCTCAGAAGTTGGGGAAATTATTTGTATAAGACTGGTAGCAACGGGTATGAATCTTACGGAAATCTGCTACAGTTCAACTTCATTAATTGCATTTTGAATTGACTCATTTACAAGGTGCTTGGACGACTCACAAGTTTCTTTTACGGGCTTTTAAAAAAGTCATTAAAATTTAGGTAAGTGTAAGTTTATGCTGGCTGGAAAGGCAATCAAAACCCGTTGATATCACGAGCAGGAAGAGTTCCGTATTTCGAATTGCGATGTAACAAGATAAGGATCAGAAGAAGTATAGGAAACAAGCAATAATAGCAATATAGAAGAGTAAAATGATCTTCCTACTAATAATTATAGCTTTTGTCATTTTGAAAATTATTATCCTTGTTGATATAGTAGGGCTGTTACATTATTAATCCTCGTCAATTTATGGGTTGGATTTGATAGAGGTTCAGTCAACTTCCTTTTTCATTTGGATTGCTGCCAAAAAATGAATAAATGAAAATACGGTTTTGCTAACACGGGTAGAGTATAATATGTAAATAAATCAGTGAAGGTGAATAATATCCATTTCATCCTCTGTTCTGTTTTTTGAAGTCTGATCTGAGGTAGCAAGAAAACCCTCGTCGTTTTCATTCGAAGGACAGGAAAGATTACTAGAGAAATGCGCTTATTGACATTAGGATAATTACGAATTAACTAGATTTACTAAGATGGGACTAGAGAAGGAAGTGATTGAAATGAACGTTGAGGACAAGAATGAATTTTTATCGATTATTGTTACGACTGTTATTCATTATCCATAAATATAAACGATGTGGAGTGATTATACCCTGAAAAATTATTTAAATATACATATAATTAGCCATATTGAGCAAACCCATTGGCAACTTTTTTTCTGAACCAGTTTAACAAAATTTCCATGCCTTACAAGTTTTTCATTTACTCAAGATTCAACACCCCAAGCCTCATATTTTAGTCAATTTAGCTTTCTTCAATTTCAAATGAGACAGTTTTTCGAATGCTGAGTAGTTATAACTCGCGATTTTGAGCATTTCACTGTGAATGGAAACTAACAAGATTTAATATTATTTACAAAAAGGATGTTTTAAATACAGTTTGATAAATTGCTATGCTTCCTAACATTTTTCTTTTTTTAACAAGATTTTTACAGCATCTGATTTACCTCCAACCTTAAAAATAATTACACTAAAGCTAAGAAAAGGTTGCTGGTATGCGATTCTTTCACATTTAACAATTTTTTCTCTGGATGTGGAAATGGAGATGACCGAGGTTACAACTTCAAAAAGAAACTGCTTCATTAGTAGAATGACTTTGGGATTTTGAGAGATCTGCTTTAAAATTACAAATACAAGCTAAAAATCCGCTAGTCACTAACTTCTTTCGTGCAAAGTACAAATCCGAACATAAAATGCAGAGAAGATTATTCACTCCATGCTGTAGAGAAAAAGGACGTTTCAATTCAATCCTTTGCTAAATTCTTTATAGGATTACACTTTTCATTTTGACTCATACCACCTCATCCTCCAAGTACTTTTTAGTCTTCATGAATGTAAAAAATGATTATTTTATTATGAGTAAAAAAGGAAACAACAAAGAGGCTCTTATTAGAGTTAGTGGTAGGAATAGTATTATTTCTAGTCTCTTATTATTACTAAAAACTCCTTTGAACTTTTATTTTGCAAATTTCTTTGGCTATATAATGAAAATATAAGGATATTTATTTAAGCATAACGAACAAGGACTGACTGTGGATACGCTCCATATTAGGAACATTTGACAGCTTAAGTCCAGCTAGAATTCAGAGATTGCTAATTTCCTAGCAAACCATTATTCCATTTTTGCTCATCCAATTGAATTTAAATTGAACATTCATCATCACCTGTTATCACACTTAAAATCAAATCCTATTACATTTTAGCTGGAAAAGGTCAATGATTCTTTTACCTTTCTGCATTCCACCTACTCATCCAACTAAACTGTATATGCAATAATATTATTATTATTCGCAACACTTAAAGTTTTGTTTTCAACAAAAAGTCACTAGTGGTTGGGGTTAAATTACTTAACCAAAAACTTTCGCCCATTAATTACTCAAGCCAGGTAAGGGGATTTGTCAGGTCGTTTGTGATCTTTGATCAATTACTGAGCAATAGAAATCAAGGTTGGCTAGCTTTGTTTTTGTTTTACATCATGCAAATGCAAAGTACTACGCCTACATGGGACAGAATATATATTGTATGTGACTTTAAATTGTTTGTTCCGCTGAGGTTTATTAATTACATTGTCAGTTGTTATTTAAAAAGAACAATGTGCGGTAAGATTTTTTTGTGTTCAGAATAAGGAACTGATTTACGAAGGAACTAACTTACCAGGTATATCTGGATAAAAAATACTAATACTTTGAAAGCCCGTGTTCCTGTTAAATTTGAAGGCATTGCTGAATTTTAGAAATAACAGAAGTTATCTACAATGTGGGATTAAGAAATTCGGCAATCATGATGATAACAATTGTAACATTAAAATAGATGTTTTATATTGGTAAAATTTATTGCTTAGAAGAAAATAATTGTTTGGAATTCTGCATAAGCAGTTTACTCCAAAGCTCTCATACTTAAGACACGTGAGAACATTTAGTCAAGTTTTCATTCATTAACGTCTAATTCATTAAAGTTGAAGACTAGGTAAAAAATTAAAATTTTTAAAATTTTAAACCCACCATTCGCACTTAATTGCTTCTGAGATAAACTTTTTATCAAATGCTATAGTGTTAAACTTGATCGATATTTTTATAATTCAAGACATGCACCCATTAACACTGCCATTTAATACGGGAAATTTCGAAGGTCTCCAAATTTTGATACACTTAGCTAATACCATTTTATTATGTATGACAACGACCTTCCTTGGCAAAGTACGATTCTTTTTGCTGCACTGTGCACCCGTTTTTGGGTCCTATCCTAAAATTTGCTTCAGGAAATACTCCCTAAAAAGGAATCCCACTGAATTGAATCCATTTTCTCCTGTAAATGCCGTTTTAAAATGGTTAGCTAATAGTCTCGGGGAGAGTACTGAAGTAAATCAATTTGGAATCGATGAAACGATTTTAATGACTAATACCGTTGCATAAATGATCAATTTTGGCAATTAGTACAACAGTCATATACCAATTTTGCACCGAACTTGATTTGAAAGAAACAAAATACCCATCAGTACTACGAATAAAGTCATGAAAATGGAGATAAAAATCGTCATTATTATCATTAAACATTCTAACAGAAATATGCCTCGTTTCAAATGAAAATCAGATTGAAATCGATAGGGTTGTTTGAAGTAGTAGGAAGTTATGAAAAGATTTGGGCTTAAACAAAAGAGTCATGAGGAATCAAAATGACTGTAATCACAATTACATTTCGCCGTTAGTCTCAAGACTTATTCATAATCATAATGGCTTTTTTGTTGTCTAAAATTGATCAATTGTATCATTTCTTCCTCTCTGCATGCTTTTACTCAGGTTGCTTGGCTTCAACAAAAACAACAACAGCAATTCAAAAGCCACTAGTTGGAATTGACGCACGACAAATTTTGAAATTTACTTTTCAGTAGTTCAAATTTTACATCATCATACTCAATCTCAATAATACTGCCATTCGATTTAAAAGAAAATAAAACAAAATATTGTTCAATTGCTCAAGTCTTTACAGGTTTTTACTATCCCCTTTGTTTCAATAAAAATACTGAATGATAGATTTTATCTTAAGCCTCCTATCTTTCATCTTTGCATAATACTACGCTGCGGTTGTGTAAAAATTCCAAGTTTGGTTTAAATTAATGTCTAAATAATCATCAAGATACAGTAGTATCACTTAACCACCGAACCCTAATAAGAAATTTACTAATTTCTGCAAAATTATGCTTAGGGTGAATTTCTTATAAAGGTAAATGTCGTTGGATACTTCATGGGTTTTAATTTAATTTGGTTTTTGTGATAACTAACGTGAAGCAAAAGGGTTAGGAGTATCTTGTACATTTTTGTGAACCAAATGATTACAAGCTGCGGATTTGAATGATTATATTATACAGGGTGGACTAGTGTCTTGAATTTTACAACGAATATATTGCACGCTACGCTTAAATTCGGGAGAGCAGACTAAAAGCATGGTTTGAGGGTAAATCGGTTATACATTTCTTGTGGTTTAACTGTTGCAAAAAGTCAAATTTTTAAGGAAAGCAAAAGATGATGATGCTTAATCTGGTAAGGTACATGGGACGCTTGAAAATAATAATTTAAGATCAATATGAATATTACGTGTAAGGCGATGATGGTACTCGTACTGAATCTGTTCATAAATGTATCATTTGTGTGCACTTTGTATTATGTCTTAACCACATAGTGATCTCAAACTTTTTCTTTCCTGATCTCATTCATATAAAAACATCAGGTTGTTGACTGGGCCATGGGATCGTGGGAACGAAATTATGGTATGTTGTACGACATATGAGAGCTGTGTAGGTGCGGACGTTGTCATTTTTCATTACTTACGACACTTACGAGCTTAAATACAATTCTAATATTTTGCATTATATAAGAAGATTAAGAACGCTATTCTACATGACGGGTAAATTTTAGATCTGCAAAAATTACAAAAATCCTTTTTATATAAAATACAAAATATACACCTAATGTTCAATCAATTACAAAGCAATCATGCCAAGGTCATTTTTGACGAGAGGGAAGAGTCTTCATCTTTGACTTACAAATCTATATTTCACACCACTGAAGGATGCATACTAAAGAAGATAAATCAAAATCAGATACAAAGATATTTGTAAACGTCAAGTTAAAGTCTTGATATAATTTTAAAATAATGCGAAATTTCATGAACAAAGAATGTAGATCTTTAAAAATGACCAAGTGGCAATGTGAGTAAAACGAAACGTGCCAAAGTTAGCTGGAATTCACTAGAGCTTGTGAAGTAATTTTTATGAAATTATTCACATGAACTAAAACCAACCAGTTGGAGTGGAATGTAAAAAATTAAGAAGAGAGTTTGCTTGTGTGAATTAAATCCAAAAATTGTACCACTTCAAGTTAATGAGAACAGGTGTGTTAAACTCAAGCCGACAGTAAGTAGCCTGGATAATACCTGGGCTATGTGCTACTGCTACAATACTTGCATAATTGTAATAATAATAATAATAACTCAAGATAAAAAATAGGCTAAGACAGGAAATGGTTTGATTATGACTCTTTCATCCATCCTTTAGGATTTAACTTCCAGTAGTATCAAAAACCAAGTATTCCGTGACATTACAACAATTTAAGAACTCATCTCATCATTACTTTTTGTTTGTATTCTTTGTTTTTGCATTTGAGCCAGAATATCATGGCAGAAGGTGCATGCAAACTGTACTTTCCACTTTTTATAAAAATAATCAAATAAAGAATCCACACTCGATATCTTACCAGCATCTTTTATGTTTAATTCAGGGGATTGTACGAGACCGTATCAACGAACATAGTGTATATAATATTATTATTATATTTATTCGATACAACTCCGTGCCATTTCTTATCTAAAGATAAGCATTAGTATGGTATACTAGCAATAGACACTAAACAAGTAAAAATATAACGTGAGAAAACAACACATAATATTATGCTAAGATTTTCTAGGTGAATCCAATATGAAATACTTTTCCGAGTAGCATAATAAATTACAAAAAAATATGAACACTTCGTCGACTTGATTTTTTAACTTGTGGTTTTCTCTTTGCGTTATTACAAAATAAAAATATTTGAGGAATATATTTTTCTTTCTGAAAAATTAATAGACTGTATTGTATTAGAATGCAGCAAGGAAAACAGTATGGAATATAAGCAAACTCTCGAGTATCATCCATCCAGGTGGTTTCTTTATTAGTTGGACTAATTAAAGTTAAATCATTCTCCTTCCTCTGTTCTTCCTCGGTCTGTTGGACATGATTTTGGAATTGTATGATTATTGTAATAATGAACAGAATATATATTAGTGATGACAACACAACTGCAAAAAATATACGAGTTCAAAGCACTTGCAAGAAACCCCCTACACAGTGCATAAACACACTACAGCAGTGTGTTTCGGTCGTTAATTTTCATATTATTTTAACTTCTCCAGAAACAAATAGGTAGGTTTGCACGGTTTCAAAAAGTTTTCATATGACCTTACGAACCTCCTTGAAATGTGAAGGAAGTGTCTTATTATATATAGAGTAGCACATGTCATTCATTAATTACAGTTGGTAAGTTAGCTTAGAACTGATTCATAAAAAATAAACATCTGCTAATCAAAAGGCTTGTTCATAAGACAAAAATACCATATACCAAAATTTTCATTGCACCTGCACCTGTCCCAAAAATATAATTATTTGATTAAAAGTATAGACCATTGTCTTCACACAGGGACAAATTACAGTGCATTTTTAACCCCCATTAAATACACTTGTTGAATTGAATGCTTTGAACCTCATTTAAATTATACACATGGATACTTACAATTAGGTAGTTTGGTTTCTCTGAAGATTATTTATCTTACAGTTGTTTTACCTATATGTTATTATTACAGGTGAAATACGTAATTCTAATCTATTAAGTATAAAGCGGTTAAAATGATAAAAGAGTAGTGGTGATACTTCCATGAGAACTAAGCTAAATGAGTACACATCATTATAATTCAAGTTCAAAGCCATCAAAGGTCATCAAAGTAAGTAATCTATATGAATATTTCAGACATGCAAGGTTAGACGCGTAGTATACTTACGTATGTTAAATCTTTGTTGTTAGCTTCCGTATTTGATTCAGGATTCAAATTACTCAATAGATCATATTTATGCATGCACTTGCCTACGTAATAATTACAACTTTACTACCTCAACATTCCTAAGTAATAATTATCTCTGTGCTATTTAAGTTGAATCAAGTAAGTAAATAAGTAAGGATTCTTTTCATACTCAATAAAATGCTACTACTGCTATACTCACATAAGTGGGAAACACACAAGAAATCAAACTTAAATTGACAGTTAGGGATAAATACACATACACACCTCATCATTCATTTCATAATCGACCTGGGTAACCAGTAACCACCATGAATGTAAGATAATGCAAAAAATTTAAAGCTTTCACATAGATATTGTAAAGTTATGCAGTTCTACAGTGCAGATATTTTGATGAGCGGTGGTAGTGACTGTACTATGAGGATTGACGAGACGGCTTTTCTAAAGGGGGCACGAATTAAAAAATGCAGCATCAATTACCTACATTTGATGCAGGTAATCATGTCAAAGCTATTGTTTTCATTAAATATGAACTGTTATCCCATCCTCTTCATCATCAATATAATTGCTCTTATCTCTTCAAATAATTTCGTTCTAAGCAAACTAATCAGAAATAGCAAAAAACAGTCGGTAATCGGTATGTCATAATATAAAAACTAATCTTACGTTAATCTGGTATCTGGTATGGTGTTCGTCTGTTCAGAATAATGATAGGAGGTTTTGGTATTGTATAACAGTGTGAAGATGTATTAATTCGCTGTCTATGAAAGATAAATTGTTTGTGTAGCCGTATAAAATCTTAGTAAACTCAAAGTATTTAGATATGTAAAGTCGATTTAACAAGTAATGTCATACCACCTCTAACAATGTATACATGTTACAGTCCGTTTCAAATTTTAGGACTTGCATTGGACCTCGTATGTATGTTTGTACGTCTGATTAAGTATTCATGAAAGTCGTTAGAAAAAGTTAAAATAGGCTAAAAAGTCGTAAGTCGTAAGGTATTGTAGGGGTCCCTTAATTCTCAGGTGAAAGTGATTCGTACCTTAAGCGGATTTTTGTTGGCCCAATTCTCTAGAACTTCGAACATGCGTTTCTCCCATATTATTCTTGCCACATTATGTGTTTCCTTTTGGACAAATTTTAACATGTGCTGCACCGTTTGTACTTCCAGGTTCACATTTTAATCATCAATTTGAATTTATCATATCAAAACTATTTAGTCTGTGACATTACACTGATCTAGAAGTTCTTACTGTTTTAAGGCACGTTTTCTAAGATCATTTAGATTCTCCTAACTCCAAGGTGAACCTTAAGTTCAAAAATTCGATGATCTGTAACATCTACACTAGAACACATCCTCATCACTGACTGATTGCCAACCGTGCCTACAGTGCATAGTAGGGCAATGCTTTTTATTATGTAATGTAGGTATGTAATTTGAAACAGTTGCACGGCATTTTAATCATCAGAGGAATTCTAATCGCTGAAACTCACAGGAATAAAGTAGTGCTAGTTGTGCAATTACGAATGCCGATCTTCTTGATTATATAAAAATTAATGAAGCTTAACCAAGGCAATATGCAAACTCCACAGGTATCCTTACCATGATTAATAAGTCGACTAACCTGTAGTCGGTAGTTTGATTAAGATTACGAAAGCATTCCCGGTTTTACTAATGTGATACAGAACTATCATCATCATCATTACCGATATATCGAATGGATTAAAAATATGCAGGTTCTTCAATTTTACATCCTTAATTTCTAATATTATGGCAGTCCTACTAGCACAAATATAAGCTTAATAAGGTTTTATACTTACTAATTACGCAGAAATATTCTGACGAGCATTGGATGCGGTAACATCGGGTATTTCTTGTTTCGGAGAGTTTCTTTGGCCAGAAAGACTCAAAATAGCACATTCTTGATACCAAAGAACACCAACGAGTTTTGCATTGTGGTTCTATTTAGCAAAATAAAGGGAACATGTGGAAAATGCTACTCAAAGGAACGATTGCAAAAATCAGGTCAACACAGCTGACCTTGATGCACTTATCCCTCCGGATAAAAAAACATTTCACTTGAGTCTTTGAAATGGTCACGCCTAATGATCTAAGTAAGCATACTCGAATACTGGAAATTAATAGAAACACATTTTAGGAGAAATTATACAGCCGAATGTAAAACGAGCACGAAAATCTGAAAACTTTCTCAATCCAACCATTTCAAACCAATATCTTATCTGGACATAAAAATATTATAAAATACAATATAAAGGACTTTTAGTGAAATACAAGAAATGCATTTAAAACCCGGAAGTTTGCTTGTGATTTACCATTAAAAAGTGTAGTAGTTTACTCGCAGTTAAGGATCTGCAAATAAAGTAGAACAAAAGAAAAGAGACCTATTCAAGCTATTTTTCTCATGAACACAACTGAAATCCTTTGTCTTCGAAGTCTGCGTCTGCCTTAAACTTTTAATCCTATGAGCTATCTACATCTACCCAACTTCTCTCAAGTAATTTTAAATGTTTAACGAGTAGCTTGGTTGAAAACGAATGGAAGTAGATGGTAGGGCATGCAAAATATACTTTGTTTCATTGTTGCTTTTCAACAGTAATCAACAATGAAAGAATTGGTTTTCAAACAAACAGAATCTCACATGCTAGATGTCTACTCTGTAGGCTTTTTGATCATTGTTTCAACAATGTGTAGCTTAAGAAACAACCGGATTCTTCCCCTCATCCTTCAATTGTCTTTCATACTCGTACTCAATTCAGCGCAGAATATGTTTATTGTTGACTGCAAATACAATGCTAGCAATAACATGCTTTTGCTTGGTGTCTCATCGAACAGCTAAAATGGTATATGAATCCGATTTGAGACCCTTTAAAATAAACTTATCTTAAGTTTGAATTTAGAATTTACCTGTAAATGAGACAATAAAGATAAATTCTGACATCGTCACTCCAATTTGTGATTTTTTTATTTGATTTTATTTTCGTTAAGTACAAAGTACGTACAAGTAGAAAGAGCTACTGAATCATCTCAATTCAAAACTCATGATAACTAGCAAGAAACATATCCGTTTTCAGAGATAATCCAAATGAAAGCAAAGGGTACAAGAAAAGAATCCTCATTTTTTAAGTACATTTTTTTGAATTAATTAAAAATGTTTAGAGTCATTTAATGGGTCGACCCTGTTTAAAATTAAAAACGTATGAATAAGAGGAAGGGCAAGTACGCTCTAAAAATTCACTTTTGCTTGTATGTAAATGACTTAATGAATATAATATCATATTTGTATCATATCATCATGAATAATTTTTTGAGCTATAAATGAACGTCAATGTCATGTGCATTACGTACATATTTAGTGATACGCTTCGCTTATTACTACTCACTCGCAGAAATACACTTTTATCATATTCTAGCTTAACTGCAGTGTCTTTAATTCATCCACATAATACAAAGTTAATTGCTGTGCTGAATTTTATTTTGAAAAAACTTGTCATTTTTGGCACCTATGACCAGCCCATATTTGGTCAAGCTGTGAGTCTGAGTCTTTCTCCATTTAGCAGCAGGACACTAAACTGGGAGCAAATAAAGTGTCTAAATAGTTCCAAAGAAAATCTACTCAAGATAGAAAAGAAGTTCTTTGGTAGGTAGGGTGAGTTAAGTTTCTGTTTAAAAAGATAGAGATAAAGTAGAAACTAGTCACTTGTCATGTTGGAAATAAACAAATAAAAATGAAAATGCTGCGGATAAAATCAAGTGTAGTCTATTTGATTGCATTCAGTCGATTTAAATTCAACAAGTTTAATACGTTTCAAGCCTTTTTTGTCCTGTAACAAATTATCTTATTTGTTTACCTAGAGAATTTAAAACTTGCCGATTATTATACTGATAAAATTTACCATTTAGACTAGAATTTTAGTCTTTTTTTTACTCCAAACAAGGTTAATTGGTAGAAATGAAACAAGAAATAGATTTATGTCCTCTTATATAAGGGTCATACAAACTTAATGTTTTGATCTGATAAATCTATTGGTTCTTAAGTAAAATGTAATCTTCCGTTTTCAGATTTCTTAAAATTATGAACAAACGGACGTCAAATTCCAGTGAGTGTGTGAGGAACGTTTAATGGAGTAAAATTTAACAAATGTATTTCATTATTTAATAATTAAATACTTATGCAGCTCTAACATCACATAGTTCAATAAGTAAAACAAATAGTACTTTGCTGCAAGTATGAATTTGTATTTTCACTAATGTATGACTCCCAGTAGAGTTTAAATTTTTTTTTACCCATCCAATTTTGCAAATTAAAACAGTTTAAAACCCCCATTTATTTTTATGTCAAATAAAAAATATTAATTCATTTTGCCATCACACCATCTCATCATGAGCTGTAACATGCATTAAAAATATGCAAATGAGAATTATGATGCCAAAAGCCAAAGAAAAAAGCTTCTGAAGAGTCAAAAAGTAGAACAAGTTACTAATAAAGGCTTGTATGTAGATAAATGTAAGTTAGATCTCTTCACGTATGTTATCTTTCTATTGTCTGTTAATTACTTGAGCGGCAGACATTTCAAGTGTTCATACAGTTTGTTTTCCAATCACTAAAGTCAAAACTTTGCAATTGCAACAGTAAGAGTAGTAGTGATTCTCGTTTTTTGTGTACTGATTGTATAGTATTGTGGCCTCTGGTGCGATGGAATGATCCATCTTTTGTTCAAGTTCCATCTCTGACGAAACTAATGGGTTGCATAAACAACATTTTGTAAAAAATGTCATTTAATGCATACGGAATGAATGTATATATTATTATATGATCAGTATTTAACGATATAATCATATTATGCATCTTGCAACAATTGAAAAAAATTTGTATGATGAAAATGATTATAAAGAAGTTAAGAGCAGAAGAGATTGGAAGGTTGAATTGGATAACATTTTCTCGTTGACATTGATGCTTCGTATAAAAAAACTTAAATTTTTGTTGATTTTAATTTTTTTACATTGCAATCTCCTCTCATTTTTACCTCCTCATTGACTCCTCCAGTTCCATTTTCAAAAATAAGTTAATTGTTATTCCTGATTTTTATTATTGGTTGAAAGGTTGCAAGATAAGAATCATTCTTTGATACGCGGTGACAGCAGGTTCAACATTTCTATCCACTTGTCTTTGCATGCAAAACCGACTGACCTACCGATGTCAAGAGTTTGCATGTTATAGCTTGGCTTGTAATTTCTGATAACAAGTAAAAAACTATTTTTTAAATTTAAATAGTGCAGTGTGACAAGGTTGACTACGATTATGAGAATTTGTTTTTTTTAAATTTTATTAATTAAGAGGACTGCTAGAAGTTCTGAACTGAATCAATTAATGAAAATGGGTTCTATAATAATAGGTCTGTAGTTTCTGGGAGGAAATCAAAGAAAAATCCTATTTGTAAACCTTCAGAAAATAAAGCATTGTTATCATTATTATAATATTTGGTTATGTAACGTACAGAAATTCACTTGTAATCATTATGATATGATTCATTGGTTTCGAGTCCTTTTCCTGGATTTTCCCTTGCAGCCATGCTTGCTATTCTATTCCAAGAAATCAAAAATGTTCAGACACATTTAATATAAAAATCTGTTTGTTACCATTCTTTAAAAATCAAATCAAAATACTTCATCAAAAACATATTTTTAAAGCTGGTTGCATAATCGCGTTATATTGCTTTAATTTTAAACGCACACGGAACTGCTTACATAAAATCCCAAAACCAGTGGTAGTGTTACTTTACTAAAGATAAGTAAAAGTACCTGGTTGCTGTGTGAAAGGGTAATAAAGTCATTTTACACCACTCATTACAATTTGCATGTTACCTGGATGCGTAATTGGGCTTGAAATATTTTGTGGTTTCAATTAAGTAATAAGTTTGACCATACTCGGTGAAAATAAACAGGCAATTAAGGCGTTGCTATTTTGCTTCAGTTTCTAGCTCTGTTTTGAGTGTTTTGATTTTTAACTATCAACATCAACATGAAAATTCGTGGTACTTAAATAGTAAAGGTAAAAATGGTTATACCTCTGTCTGCACTACATCTGCGTTTTTATCTTGCATCTAAATTTTTTGTCATTATAAATAAATTCATTACTGTGCATAGCCCAATAGAGTAACTCATTATGGTATATCAAATCAAGTATTGTTTTATGTAAATTTCACTTTTATAAAAATTGCCTTTAGATTTACTAACTAAAGAGTGATACACTTTAATATGCTGAATGCTCAGGTGGTGGGTGCCATTTAGCAAAAAAGAAACAAGTAGCAACTTTTGTATTTATTGATTTCATTGCCACTGCTCATGGTAAAATTTGTGACGACTTGCATTTACTTGCATGCCTTTTTATGAAGAAAATTCTTATAAGTTCTGTAAACATGCACCTGTTGTATTCCCTAGACACATTTCAGCTATTATTGAGTCATTGAAATGGCTATAGGGTAATGGGTGGATTGATTTTGAAACACATTTTTATAGAATAATTTTGGAGCAAGTATCCTTACCCATTGCATTAGGGATGAGAAGCTTTTAGTGCTTTTGTTCTTGAAAATAATTAAGATGAATATGGCACATAACCTTCAAAATGATGGACTGATGGAAGAAGAGTAGGCAGGAGATAGCCCAAATAATCTTTGTGTATGTAATCTATATAATAATTATATGCTTGAAAAGTACAGTATCTTCTTTTACAATAATGTATCCAATGTCCACGGTCCATGTTTTGTTATTAAACGAAACTAATAATAATTTTGGTTTATGATTATATTTTGGATGAATGAAAGGAGTCGTTTTTAATGAAAACTCTCTAAATATCAAATTGTGATGTGATATAAAGTTGAGATGTGAGTTCGTGCACTGTGTGGGGAGTCGGGTCGGGCCTGTTCTCACGAAGACTTAAAAAAATACCTACGAATTAAAGAATATTCTTGAATTATAATAAAACCTTGATGATTACACGTTAGGAAGGGAAATCGTAATTTAGAACTTATTGATGGATTTTATGCAGGAGGAAGCGCTTTTTCAGCTTTTTATATTTACTAAAGCCTGTCAGCAGTCTGCAATACTAGTGCTGTGGTCGTTAATAATGTAAATTATCGCTTAACAATCTTGCTTTTAAATTATTACTCCTCTTTTACTTCTCTATAGGGTAGCTTCGACGTATTTTTGATTATTATGATACAATAACTCCCGTTCTGAATAATCTTGCCAAAAATCATCAGAGAGGTCAAAAAGTCATTTTAAAATTAAATTCATTCAAATTTTCAGGCAAATAATCAAATTAATGAGATTTCTAATATTTTTACATTTTATTTCGTTCTTGGTTCACCCAAATTAAAATGTAACTCTACCTGGGTTGGGCCTGGAGGGACTTTACAGCTGTGTAGATTTTAGAATTCATGAATAGGAGCATTGAATTAATTGATTGTTTCTACTTACAAACTATCCAGATGAGTTTACCTGTAATATCGTATCTTTGCATTGGACGTGGACCCCACTTGACATCTCTACGTATTTCGATTATAAGATGTGTTTACGTTACAGTTCCGCTCTTACACTAATCGTTTACTGTAGAAGTAATGATAAGAAACTATTTAACCTTTAATCACACCAGCTGCAGCTGTAGCTCCAGACTATACCTTAGAAAACATTCATAATATTATGAATATTTAAATTATAATTGTATTTGTTTGCCATTTCTTTACAATACCAAGGCAAACTGTTACATTTGTGGTTATCTCATATACACTTAAAATTAGTAAACAAATTAAATCATAATGACAACTAACACGCCAGGGTCAAGCATTTGGAACCAGTTTCCGGAAGCACGGACAAGAGGAAGAATATTAAAATGTAGATTTGGCACTAAATTCATCTCCCATAAAATCCCTGATCTTTTCAACCAACTGGGGTATCATTTTACATTAATTAAAGTAAGTTATGTCAATGGCCACAAACAATTTAATAGCAAATACCTAGGTACATTTGCACTGCTTGAACAAGTATGCAAAATATTTACCTCATCATGAAGGTAGTGTTGAAGATAATGAAACAACACGCAAAAAACGATGATCCATGTGTACTTGATAAGTTGGTTAAAAACTTGTCCAAGATGACATTCATTTATCATATTCATTGCTTTCGACCCAGAGAGGTCCTCTGCTTTTTTTTTATTATTTCTTGTCGTGACCCTTCTGTTTACTCTTTTACCTATTGTATACAATTATTTACGTTGTTTAGACTTATATAGAGTTAGAAACCTTGGTCTGAGAGAGTGGAGTTGTTACAATATGGAGTTGACCACTTGCAACGTCTTTCCCTCTTCTGATCTTGACTATCCTTCAGAGAACTCATCTCAAATCCTCTCCCCTCCAAAGATCGAATAGAACTTCATACTAATTTATTATGTTAATTACATTTAGCGTTTAGTTCTAGCATATCGTTCAGCTTTGTTGTTTCTAACTACATTTAAATTTTACATTTAAACGATTTTTAAAGCACTGTGGATGTTTTGGTAGGTATGAGGCAGAAGGTGGACAAGTTACACATGAGATAAAAGAAATTTGTATATTATGCATGCATAATCTAGTTAATAATACGTAAGCTCGTTTCCTTGCGAAATATCTTTTCTGAGCAAAAGTTATTATCTATACGTAAAGGCTTTTGCAAGTCTGATCTTCCGATGAAGAATAGTGGAATAACAATGGGAAATACGCTAATATGATGGGACGACTTTGCTGGTCGCTAACTATTTGCTGTTTTGAGTTTACATGACTTATGACTTTTGAACCATCTACAACAAGCTTATTATCAAAGTGCTTAAGGTAAATTCATGCAATACAACAATTCAAACAGATGAGTGGATTTTGGTTCTTCATGTCGTTTTGGTCATCGTTCTTGTAAATTGTCGTGACCAGGCTCAATAGCAGTAGTAACAACAACAAACACTTATTTAAGGCATAAGAAAGCAAACAGGGCCGAAACCTTTTCACAATTGGCAGTTTTATACAGACTACGATTTCAAAAAATCAAATTTGTTTTCCATCAATTAATGTTTTATTACAACTGTTATAATTGTATTATAACAATTATAACAGTTTTTAACTTGTCTCAATTGTTAATTTTTTAATTGATTAAAATAAAACGATTCATTTCTAATTTAATTTGGCATCTATTTGCCAGTTCCTAGAATAGTAGCAGCTACCTTTAATCCAACTATCGTTCGATATGTACGGTTGATTCCTTAATTGAGCCTATTGCTTTGTTGCTTCGCCCCTGAGAAGCGAAGATAGAATAACGATAAGTAAATCTTTTAAGTCATATTGCAATAGCTATTTTCGAGTTCTTTGCTTCAAAGCAATCAGAAGTTAAATTTGTCGAAAAAGTTTTTTATGCTATACAAAAATCGTTTACCAAGCATTTGCTAATGTATTAAATAGACAAGAAAAACAAATATAATTGAAGCAAATCACGCGTTCTTTTTCTACGTTTGAAAAGGAGGCTAGGACATTAAAGACCGAATGAAAGAAATAACAACTTATGTTTTAGAATAATGTACAACAATCAGTAGTATGTAGTGGTGGTGACAACAATATAACAATTGATGTAATGTTGTACTGTTGACTTGTTGATTGTCTCATCTTCATGTAAAAGAATTGTTAAACTTAAAGATCATGATTAATTGCTACATCGTCGATCAACGAGGGCTTCACACTCTAAGATATGACATTATGTTTTCGCTTCAGCTTACAATTGTTTTGTGCTCTATGCCGTTGGCATTGTTTCTATTTGAAGGGACGACGTTGACAAAACACTTCTTTGAAATCTGGGACTAGAAATTGCTATGAATTAAATAAAAATAATGCATAAATATGTATTTTATTCTAGTTCATTTAATATATTCGTGCATGGGATTGAGCCAAAAAGGTAGCCTTATTAAAATTTAGTTTATTGGGTTATTTTCTCATTCGTAAATAAAAAATCATTTTGATATCGTTAACATCGAACTGAAAATAACCAAGGCAAAACTTCTTACTTACTCTTAACCGATTTATAACAAGTTATCACCAAATGTGCAAACAAAAGCTTTGTATGCTCCTTAAAAAATTGCTATAAAGATCTGTATGGTTACCGGCTTCCCAGCCACGACTCTTTTTCTTTGACAACGGACTCTAACAAAGGTCCCTTGGAAAAGTTACATACCGGTGTTGGTCACCTATTAAAACTAGGAACAGCCTGGATACCAAGGCAAGGACACTAGGACACCTATCCCGTATTTAAAACCCCCAGCGAAAGGGATATACGGAGCCAAGTAGGATTAACAAGCACGTCGAGAGTAATAAAGGCACACTAACTATCAGACTACATAGACTGATGAGTTCTATTGTAAAATGACAAGACTTAAATATTCAAATGTGACACACTGCAATTTCAAATTTTAATTATTATCTTTTCAACAGAACTAACAGTTATTTGGCAGTTTGATCGACCAAATGATACAAAAATAGAGTTAATAATGTGCGTGTTTTGTAGCTTGAACATCCAATACAATGCGTTTTAAATTCTCTTAGATCGAACAGCAACATTTTAGAATAGTCATCATCACCAACCATGAAACACCAGCTAGTAAGTAGATTCTTTATAAATCAACTGCCACCACTGTGTATCATTTAAATATGTCAGCTCAAAACATTTAAAATGTATATCTGTATTGACGGAATCTTTCAAGTTTCCCATGGGATGAATGTCTGTATGTGCGAATCGGACCAAATTTGTTTCCTTTCATCAAGATCTGTATCAACGGCAGTTTGAGAAAAACTACTCAGAATCTTATATCTTATCACATCACATCAATCGCTTACTTATTTCTAAGTAACGTCTACACATACTGAATCCTTTATCTTTTTGTCAATGTCAATTGATGCGTAACTCCAGTTTGCTATTATTGCAATACGTAACAAAACGTAGACTCATTCTTGGGTGCAAAGGCATTTTTATAATTCCTCTCACTATAAAAATCATCAGTAGGATGGAAATAATATATGTTTTAGATCACTATAATTTTATGCATAGCCTCAAATTTTATCCTATTCTCTGTTACAGATTTAAGTTTACGATTGTCTATAACGTTCAAAGTTTTCAACGTTTTCTGGGACTTTTCAGTAGCTTCAAGCAAGTGAGAAATACAATACCATATACTTGCACAACATACCGTATATGGGCCTAATTGAAATATACTAAAAATTAAACTAAATTACGTTAAAAGGCTATAATATATTTTTAATTTGATAACTACTTCACGCTTACTGCATGATGTGAATGTAATACAAACAATAAAATACAACTTCAATTAACAAATTTTTGGTTAAAATTTATTAAAAACCATTCATCTTCTACCAAGTCCAAAAATTATTTACAGATTTTAATGATCCATACAGTAAAGAAAGTAAGTTAAGTACTTGTAGAAGAAAACGTCGTAGCATTCGAATATAGGATGAAATCATTACTTTTGAGGAATTAGCTAACTCCCCGTTGCAAATCTTTAATGACCAATTAAATCCTACGTGCAGAAAATAAATAACGAAAATGTTTTACAACTTTATCAATAGTTAGATTTTTGGGTAGAGTAAAATAGACAACTTTATTCTCGAGTATTGTACAGAAAAAAGATACATTTCCTTCATGCATTTACTTTTTAGTGTGTTAGTTATTAATAGTTAGTACCTATTGTTTTTCGTGAACTAATTTTACGAGTAAGGACTGCAATTTTGTGGGATTTGGACTAATAATTCAGATCAACATGCCACTACAACTTCTACTAATACTAGCTACTACTAATACTACATTTACTCACTACCTTATTTTATATAAGATCTCGGAATAATAAAGGAAACCGCAAAAAGTTATGATACAAAAAAATTAATACAAATAAATTGAATGACATTTTCCATCTTATTATTTTCATTATTGCACCAACATAAGAACCAACTCTGTATAATATTATAAAGATTGCTGCAAACGATACTCGATACACTATGCGTGTTACTTGAGGCTATAAGAAATTACATCTTTGAGTTAGAATGTTAGAAATTCAAGATTTTATACGATTTCATTCATGATAAAATAATAGAAAAAGTAATATCATCCCATAATAATAATAATATTATTATCATATTACTCCTTGAATGCTGCTGTTGCTGTGTAGTTTTATCGTCTAGTTTTGTCTGATGTTGGATAAAATACAAAAGGTCTCATTAATTCATTGCGGATTGCAAATATTTTGAGGTAATGACTATTATGTTGCCGTACCCAGTTTTCTTGCATTTTCATTACACTGAAATTGGTCACTCCCCCAACAATAAATGATCCACAAGAATTCAATGTAAAATGAATGAATGAATGAAGACATTATTAAATATGAAGTTGCTTACAATAAATATTTCATCTCATTTCTGACATTTCGCTCCAGATTGCGTTTCTTTTTTTTCTACCTTCCTCTAATAATTGTAGTGGATTATACGGGATTGACTCGCAATCAGATCTAGTTATCAAAGGTACCTATTAATTTTGGTGTGTTGTAATGGAAATGGGTTTTTGTGTGCATGCAGCTTTTTGGGTAATACAATAAGAATTATTGTGCTACAGATTTGTTGATTTTTGCAATTAGTTTTTTCGCTTTCAAAAATGCCAAAGGATGGTATTTTGTCAGTGGAGATTGTTATAGTTTGTTTTATAGTCAACTTATAAAATTACAGTGAGTAAGCCTTGTTGAATCTATTGCATGCGCTAAATAGTTGGCTGATTATTCTATTACGTGAAAAATAATGACTATTATTAGCTAATTTAACTATCATTCTGAATGAACTGATTGTGTTTCTTGTAATCTGAGGCAATTGGTGTGGCTAATGGTTAATAAATAATTAACTTAATATCATGATCAAAGGAAGGATGCCTTTTGGCTGAAATTATAAAAGGTTTTGTATTTTTCACCGGCTCTTTGAATATGAGTTATAAACTCTCGTTTTGTCAACAAAATATGATAAGAATGGAAAAAAGAGCCGGTATCATCAATACCGTGTCAGGTCACTCACCAGTAATTTAGCAGTAAATAGTAATTCTGTTTGCACTCTTAGATTTAATTTTTATCAGGATTTCATATTGGACTGCTGCCACTGACCGTGCCAAAATCCCAATTTCCACAACAAGCCTCATAAAGTCAGTAGGATTCAGTTATCTTTTTAAACTTAGGAGATAAAGTCGTTAGGGAAGTGAACTGTACTGAATAGTTCATTCTTGATTTAATCAAATTGTGCACAACCACTTTACGAATTACAAGAAAATAATATTACAAAATAGTGAAGATGAGGACAATTTTATGCGTGTATTCATGAATGACGAGTCTTACCCCAGCCCTTACGATATCATCTTTATTGTTACACACGAATCAGAATACCTGTTATTGGGTAAAATATTGGAAAGGTGCCACTATTACTACTTACTAATTTCCACTGCCAGCCTTGCTACTAAAGATTTAGTTGTTTTGCCAAGATTTGTCTTGAAGTCTTGGAATTACACTCACCGACCTACCTCCTGTCATGTATCCTCTTCTGTCCTGTATAAAATAAATTATTAAACTATGTACACCTTCAAATTCCAGAAAGAAGAAACTTATTATCTGAGAACAAGCTTCTTGTACTTTGCAAGTTCATAGTTCATGTGCATGTAGCTTCTTAAAAACCTGTCAAAAAGATTGCTGACAACATGATTCAAAATCCTCATTGTATTTTATTATCTTCGTCTATTATTTGTCTTAGAATGTTGCCTTTGCCTTCACTTACTTTGCTGTATATTCTAATTTCATTAAAATATTAATGACAAAATATGAGCCAAGATCAAGCATATTGCATTCAACACTATCACGAGAGGTAAAAAAGAAAAACTGTTCTTACTTGTCTTGTACACATATCAAAATCAACGAAGCAGAACGGCATAATACATATTAAGACGAGCCGCAAAGAAAATTCTAGGTTATTACACCTCTTCTTCTTTGCATTAATCATGATTACATGCATTTACCATCAAGGATAAAGGACACACATAATAGTGTGTTTAATTTACAGGTAAATGCAGTTTAATCGCTGAATCTAAATAATTTACAGAGACCATTTTAGTAAATCGTGAAAAAGGTATTAGGAATAACACCTAGATCTATATCCTGATACTCTTCATCCCATTTGTATCGTCCTATGGTCCTACCTCAGTAGATGTTATTATTTCCAAGACAAAAATATTTACAGCAGATAAGGAAAATAAGTAACTCTTTTATCCTCCGATGAGTCTCAAATAGATAAGTAAAGATTTTAATTTTACCAGCCCATGCATGGCAGAGCCGGTGTCAAAACTGCTGTTTAAATTTAAATCCCTTTGAAATGAAGACACCTATAGTGTCTTGCAAGGTGTTGGACTTGTATGATATTTATCATTGTGTACGATCTTTAGATTGGAAACACTGACAGTGTAATAAAATCTAAATATTCTGCATCAACCATCTATTTGAGAGACAAACTTGCTTTTTAAAGATAACATGTGCATTTGAATTAAGATTGTGTGTCATTGTAACGAGTAACATTTGTTACAATTTTTAATCCGCTAGGCAGTCCCTATCATCATATTTTATTTTATTTTACTATAACAAGAATGTGGCCCTCCTATTCTTTTACCTATCGGTCGTCCAAAAACATTCTAAAGGCTTTTTATACGACACAATGACTCCCTCATAATACGAGCGTTGGAGTTAACTTACTAATCTTCATAATATTTCAAATTTTTATTAAATATCTTGATTATGTTTTTTACCACAAGAGAGAAAGAATCGATTAGCAAATTAGTACATACTTTGACAATACCATGCTGTAGGTAACTTAAACAATAATAGTATTATTTGAGCTGTCCTTTAAAGCCAATTAACAAGACAATAATCATGAACTCATGATAATTTATTACAACCCATAAAATTATTCATGTCCACACTTGACATCTACCAATAAGTCATCAGCTTCAAAAGCTTTGCTCTTTCAATGCTATGCAAAAAGTTGGCTTGACAAACAATGGTGAAACAATGATGGTAATTTCAACAAAAAAAACGTCTTTTTTGGCCAAATCGTTTAATGATCAGTCAGTAACGCAACGGCAATAAATTAACCATCGTGTCATCTTCCCATTGTTGTTGGTGAGAATTCATACAAAGGTTAGGTTAGACAGTGTGGTAAACTGCATTGTGAAAATAATGATCTTTCTTTGAGAGGATAAATGAGTAAATATGATAGCAGAAAGATGAATGCAATTGGTTTTTGTGGCTCACCGGATTGGTCTTTTTATCTGAGTGAACTACTAACTGCTAAGTACTTATAGAAGGCATCATTATCATCAGTATTATTGTTGCTTTTATTATCCCCTCTACTAGTGTGTTCTCTGGGAGAAGAGTGTAATGTATAATGAAGGATGACACCAAATTATCAATCTCTCTAGAGGTCTAGGTGCAATTTCTTAAATCAAATTTTTGAAGATGGTAGCTAGCAAGGCGGTGGTATTTATCATGGTGGATGCTAAGCTATATAAGCTTGTGGCGTGGAAAATTCTGCGGTTTTATTTACATGTGGCTTGGCTTTAAATTTCAATGCCAACCTGTGAGAGTTACAAATGCACGAGTATTTCGAATCTAGAAGAAACCACTTCTTCGGCTGTTTCAAATTACAATTATATTAGTAGTGTACAAATAATAATTGATTTTTCCTTCCTCTCAACTACTAGATGAATGTAAGTATACACGGATACCGTTTTGTTGTGACAACTTGTTTAATTCTTCAGATGAGGCCCCAAAGTCCACAATTTTTCATGCAACCTGATAGCTACTAGATTATAATATGCACATCCTGCAAAATGACTGGGACTACTGCCAGCCAGCCAAGGCAAGACAGGTACTAGACCACTCCTACTTTATAATACTTTTGACTAAAGACCAAAATTTAGAGATGTCCATCCGTATTCTATGCAACAATAATATTATGTATGAATACTATTTACTGCGTATCATATGCTAAAACAAGTAGGTCAACAGGTCAAAACAACTGGCTTCTTGTTGAATCCTCGTAGTGTTATCCTCAGCCCCAGCACCAACAACTAATAACATGAGAGAGAGATGAATTGAACAAGTGGTTTTTCTCTTTATACTTGAATCTCCGATATTCCATGATCATTCTTAATTACAAAATTACCCCTGTTCGATGCAAAAATCACATACTATACCACCACCTACGATAGTTTCTACTTGCGTTAGTGCATTTTACTTGCTTAAAAAAAATAATAGGAAAAAAATCGGTTTACTTTTCACTTTGAACTTGTTTTCTTTCCAATTGCCATAATTATTTTCTGAAATTGCTTCAGAGATCAGCATATAATAGAAAACAATTCTATAGTCATATTTTTTTCTGTTTTGGTTGATAGAAATAATTTATTTTGTGTTAATGGCTGACTTTTATTGTGACGGATAAGTATATCTTGCATTTGATTTTACCAGTACGCTGATGTAGTGCGCGTTTGAATTGTTCAAGTATTTAGCTCTTAAAGTTATTAATCTTTTTTGTATTAAGCTACTTAACTTTTCCAATCGTTTTCATTGTATATCAAGCAGATGTGAGTTATTATTACTAAATTAATTTCTAAGGGGAAAATTTCTAAATTAATTTTTTAAATTAATAGAAAAATTATGTAATTGTTGTGGGTGGTTTAAAAGTTAACGTTAATCTGATCTGGAGTTAAATAGGATAACTTAATACACTTGTTCCCTTACACGTTCCCATTGATCACAATTAATAAATAACGCTGTACAACGTTCAGTAAACGGTGTGCCAAGGTTTCACATTTTTTGAAGATGCTCTTTCTTTTTCACCAAGCCTAGACATTCCTCATCTCCACAGATATCAAAAGCAAGGTCAAGGTTATCTAACGTTTGATCCACATTAAACGTTTATCTAATAGGCTGCTTTTGGTAATGTTAAAAGTTTTAATAATTGCAGTATTTAAGTACATTCCATCAGCCAAAGATAACTTTATTTTACACGTACTTCATTAAATAATCTTGAGATACAATTATTCTTATGGAAAAATAACATTTACGACGCAAACAGCAAGTTTAGACATGTCTTCGTAAATTTAGGGTTGTAAAATAACTCACAAGGCTTAAAGGTTAGTTATGTTACCAAACGTTCATGCTAAAAAATGTTCTTAAACAATTAAAGAAAGGATTACACAAAATTTTATAGATTAACTATACATTCCACTCATGTATTAAAAAAAGGGTAAAATGTCATAATACGTTGTGGACACAACCTGTAAAAATGCATTACATTTTGAACGTTGTAGAATATAGTACAAAACAAAACGTTTTTTATTTTAAAATTTATATTTGTTCGTTTATTTTTCATATTTATTCTTTATTACTATAGATCGTGATTTCAGTAAAACCTTAGATCTTCAAATATGGCATCCAAACCTTAGATCCTGTAGCTCGAGTAAAATCGGACCTGTTCAGGTAGTTCCTGGAATATTACAAAACGTACAAACACGGTCATTTATTCCATGTCTATTGTTCATTACCCTTTGAAAAATTTAACACCATTGCAAGGACAACGTTTATTTTGGGTGACTCAACCCCAAATATATTGACACGATTCTGTATTCTACCTTTAAAGAGATCATCATCATAAAGTAAAATTACAAAAGGATAAATGCACGGGACGTTAGATTGCACTTACCGTAAAACTCGAATTAGAACCCCCCCCCTAATTAGCCCCCCCCTAAATAGTTCCCCCGGGTCTCCACTGTGTTTCAAATATTAACTCCCCCCCCGAAATAACCCCCCCCCCC
>JAQGBU010000039.1:0-92313 GCA_034698605.1 Isotoma decorata
AATCTATTAAAAAATTTGCCATTTTATCTAGTGTAGAAAGTCTTGCGCGAGGGCCCTCGGGCCCTGGGCACGCGTGCCCACCTGTGCCCTACGTCGGTACGGGCCTGGGGGGTGGAGATTTTTTAAAGGTCAACATGTGAATTGCCATCGGGTAGATTTAGGGTGGAATTCTGGGGGGTTCTTATCCAGAAAGGCAGTATTCTTAGTTGTCTTCGTTAGTCTATAAGAATTGTTCATTAATATCAGATGCACCATTGACCATTGAAATGGATTTGTGTGTATTATATAGGTATTCAAGTACGGACTATAGAAGGAAGGTTAAGGTAAGTCCGAAATACTGATTAAGCATTGTTGAGTTGTTTACATACTTACTCCTTTTGTTTGGAAGCATTTTGGAAAGGTTCAAGTTCAAAGATCAAGCAACAAACAAGGGTTGATTGTTGGTCTGAATTTGAAACAATTCCCTGTGTTGTGTTCAAAAGTTTTGTGAAAGCCATCCCATGTTTTGCCACCATCAATCATGAAAAAACTTTAGTATTCAATCCCTATTTATTTCTGTTTCAGTTAACTAATGCAAGTATAGATGTTCATATTCCTTATAGAGTATTTTAAAAGCACATGGGAACTAAAAATGTTTTTAATGCGTTATTAAAAAGATTTATAACTGACAACTCTCAACTCACCCATTAACATACGCTTCAAAGATATGATTGAATGAAAGATCAAAGCCAAGTCAAAAAGTCATACGCATATGTTGGAACATTTTAGTCCAGTTCCAGACTATCATTCAAATGATCCAAAGGACTGTATTGCTAATTTAAACGCAACAGTGTTGTACGCTTTTACATAAAAATTAAAATTAAACAACCAAATTTTTCAACTTTTGGTGTCCAGATTTGTTGACTGGATGTCGTACTCTGAACTCTGAAACTTATTCAGAGTTTCACAGACAAAACCACCAAAAATAAGATGTCAAAAAGGGGAAGTCGTATCGATATAGGTTAAAATCAACGAGTAATAAACCAACGTTTAGATTAAATGATCACTCGATACTTTCAGCCCTATTTCTATATTAGTATTAGTTAGTATTAGGATAAAAAGCTTCCAGGATTGTAAAACAAAACTTGGATGTAGTGCATTATAATCTATACTGCTTCCACCTTTACCTTCAATTCATGGTCAAGGTCAAGCTTGAAATTGGTATTGAAGTATTTTAGAACCCAATGGGCAATAAACCAAGGCTTGCATTTCATCGGGCGTGTCAGGAGTAAATCTCTCGCGTAGCTAAAATTACCTTTCTTCCATTGAAGAAAACATATTTTCAAATGCATACCTACGGGTGACAAAGGAAATCTTTACTATTCATAATCTCCAACATATTACTCACAAATTAGATTTAAAAAACCATAAAATCTAAGAGTCGTAAGATTATTGTATTCTACTAATCAATGTTTAGGGCGTAGGTTCCAATTCGAGTTTTACGGTACATACATTGTTAATGATTTAAGATATTTTTCACTATGTCCAGATCCGAAATGTACTTACCAAAGGTTATAAGCCTTCACAACTTTTTTGCCCTCTCGAAAGTTGCAATAGAAGTGATATGAAAAGTGTGCACTCTTGTTTAGTCTTAAAAGTTTTAAATAATTTTGCATTGCATTCTTTTACTGTCTAAAGATTCGATTCCCTGCTTAGCCCTCGCCAGGTCTTTAGAAATAAAATTGGCTAGTTGTTGGTTTTTGCTTCTCATAAAGTACATTAGAATGACACGTGGACGCCGTAAGATTACGGACTTCCGTGAAACTTTTTTCCAAGGGAATTAAATCATTTTTGCATATTTTACTTGGATACTAAATAAAGCCGTGAACGCAGTTTACACCTGGGCAATTTTTTCTTGGAATTTTAATCAGAACCATAGTACACAGAGCCGTAGAATCGTATAGTTATAGTGCACAGAGCTATAATGACGTTATTTTACTTGCAATTGAATGAATGTGTATCTGCATCTGGGATCTCCTAGAGTCTCCGATTTTTACTTTATTTTGGCATGCACAAGAAAGATATGCAGATGTATAGGACATAATGTAAAAGTACATACTACTAAAACTACGGCAAAAGGACTATTGTCAGCATTTTAATAAAGTTTCATTATTATTTTGCTTCTATGGAATTCTACACGTCGATATTTATTTGGTTCTTTTTGGTTTTAATTTTTTATTTTTACATGTAGTGTGCCTGGGGTCTAGACACTGACAAGAAATAATTTATGACATGATGATTAAGTGAAACTGAAAGCGTCAAACAAAAAAAAGTATTCTATAGTTAATGTAAGCCTTATAGTTGGTCTATGCCCTAACTCGCTTCAGAATGAATACAAGAAAGTACGTTGAACGAAATCGAAACGAAGTTAAGCACCTTGACTTTTCAAATTTTAAATGCATCGTTCTATAACATAGTCAGACTTTTTCCTTTGTTGAAGATTTAGTTTAAAAGAACCAAACAGCAAATACCCAGCCGCAGTTTTTCATAATTAAAAAAACACAAGAAAACGGAATAAATTATCGATTCAATTCAGTTTTAAAAAATATAATTAGTTAAGTGTCTAATTGAAGTTCACTGAATTTGAATCCACCGAAACAACTTCCCATACCTAAAAACATTATTATTCCCCTAATTACATCACATAACATTGTAGAAAAATCTTATTGTAGTTTTAATCGTCAGGGGTATTAAAACGTAATTTATAGCCCCTAATAAACTTTGTTACGTGTCAAAGAAATCTAGGCTCATTCACAGGCTTATTTTGGGACCAGAATGTAGTTTAGTGAAGTATCTTAGACGAATAGCAAGCCATTACTTTTGGTTATTTGGGTATTGTCAATTTGTCTAAAATCTAAAATATATTTGGGCTGGTTGCCTATATTTGAAAAAAGTAAAAAATGATATGCTTACTTAAAGCTTGTGGCCAATCATAAGTATATGAAAATTAGAAATGTATTATCTATTCAAATAGCAATTTATGTAAGCTTGTCTGAACAGAAGTTTTTATTTCCTTAGGATGAATCCTCGTGTTTTTGTACAGCTCAGGGTATACTGCATATTGTGTTCAGAATCCGGCAGAGAAGACCTTTTAGTTTGATCAAAACCAAATTCATTCGACAACCGGCTTCACCTGAGATAACAACAAAATTCTCATCCTCATTTGCAGTATAATTCATCATGTAGCCGACAAAATAGAATCAGTGAACATTTTATTCAGTGATTACCTCATCCTGGATTTATTACTTTTTAAGTTCATCTGCTCATGTTCAACTTATTAAGTTTCAGTAATAATCTGATACCAAGTCCACCTTCTTGTCAGTAGGATCAACCCGCAAGCTAGTAAGTTTTTATTTCCTAGTTCTTCCAAGAGCACTTAAGATTAGATCAAGGAACTTGTTTCGATCTTTAAGGGTTACCATGCAAGGAATTTCCTTGTTTATTATTACAACTATTTTTAAAGAGCTAGGGAAATAATTTATTACCGGATTGCATCCTAAAATTCAATAAAAAAAATTTATACAAGTCATTATAAGTCTCCCCTACCTGTACCTAGGGCAAGTTATTTTTATAGGCTTAATTTAATGTATAATTATAACACATATTAAAATTTTCCTTTCTTTGCCTAAACAAGTACTAGGGATAAAATTTAATTTTTGGGAGCTATTGGCCATTCTATGAATATTGCTTTCAACTTGAAGGTGTCTGAAACAGTTTATTATTATTAAATTCTGCATTTTCATTCTCTCACTTTAATTTAATTCGTATGTCTTTTACTCGTTTTCTGAGAAATTTTGAATGATAATTTACAATAATCTCAAAGTCCCCAAACATTCATTCTTGTTTGAAATAAATCGATGTATTTTGGTAACTTTTGTGTCTTTTGTATTCAGTTAATGGAACACAATCAGAGTTTATGAAAATTTGTCTGAAGGCTTATTTTTTGCATTTTTTTTGAGATCTGAAGAGTGAAAAATGATTGACCCTATCAATTGGTGTTTCGTTTTGATCGTTGGACTTAGTTTTATTCACTTATATATAAAAACTCTACTAAAGAAATGGCCGAGGTTTCGATTAAATGAAAATGTAAATGGAAATCCATTGAAAACGTTGCCTTCTCCAAAGCGTCGCTTCCCATTAATAGGCCACCTTCATCTGTTTAAAGGGTAAGTGGAAAAAAGGTTTTTTTACTTTTTCATTAAATATCATTCCTGTTGTTGGCATTTAAAAAAGCAATTTTTCTGGGGGAAATTATAGAAACTCTATTGTAGAAATGATTGAACTGTCAAAGAAGCACGGAGAAATATACGGTTTGCAACTTGGAAATGTTAACACAGTTGTGGTCACATCTCTCAGGCTTATAAGAGAAGTACTTAAAGACACTGATTTTTTACACCGCCCCAATTTTCTTCGATATAATATTCTATTTGGAAACAACAAAGAAAACTGTGAGTTATTCCAAAGTTGATCAGCATAATATGTAAAGATAAGGGTAGCCAACGGGCAGACGATAGCCAATTTACTTATTTTAATTTTACAAACATGATTCATTAATTTCAGCTCTGGCATTTTGTGACTGGTCAAACGTTCAAAGGCAACGTCGTTCTGTAGCTAGGAAGTTTTGTCACACAGAGCGGTACGCAAATCGAATGGAAGATGCTTTGAGAAGAACTCATCCATTACTGATTGACAGACTTAGAGGAGAACTCAACAACGAGCTGAATGAACCACATAAGAAATTAAAGCTAAATTTGCAAAAAGCCTGTGCCTGTGTGTTTTTCGACTTTTTTTGTTCAGAATTTTATGATGACTGGGACAATGACAAAGAGTTCGAGCATGTTGTCCAACTTTTTGATGAAATATTTTGGGAAATCAATCAACAGCATCCTACAGATGTGCTACCTTTCCTTAGTTGGATCTTTGTGTCACACCTAAAAAATTTAGGCCGAATGGGAGAAAAGATTCGACAGTTTGTTCACCAAAAAATTATTGAAGTCAAGAGGTTCGCATATAAGTGGAAATTTGAATCTTAAACTTGATTGAAAAGCATTTTAGTGTTATTGTTTATCTTTAAACTTTTTTTAAAACTTCGAATCGCTTGTTTCGAATTACAGCCTTGACTTAGAGAAAGAGCACCCTGAGGATTTGGTGGAAGCCTTGCTCATGCATTATAATGATACAGATCCAAATAACCGACTATCAATGGAGCAAATTCTTTATGAGCTCGAAGACTTCCTTGGTGGACACTCTGCTGTTTCAAATTTGCTTTGTAGAGCTTTACTGGAAATCGGAAATCAACCCGGAATGTCGAATAGAATATATGAAAAGGTCTGCATAAATTCCAATAACTTAAGACAACAAATATGGTAAATGCTTATAATTGAAATTTCATTTTAACGCATAGTATTTCGAAGACAATGTTAAAGATTATATTCTCGCCGTGGTTTACGAAACTCTGAGAAGAACTTCCTCTCCTATCGTTCCGCATGTTGCATCCGTAAATTCATCAATTGACGGTAAGTGTTTCGTATAAATGAATTAGTCAATACTAGTATATGTACTACACGAATGGCAAGGAACGATACATTAATACATGAGTTGTTGAACTTTGCATCATTAGTGGTATTATTGATAATCTAATGTAATTAATTTTGAAATTTACTTTATGCTATGAATAGGCTACCGCATCAATAAAGGAAGTATGGTCTTTCTGAACAATTTCAGTTTGAATACTAGCGAAGAATTTTGGACCGAGCCTCAAATTTTTAATCCTGAAAGATTCTTGGACCAGAATGGGATTTTTAAGAAACCTGCTCATTTCTTTCCTTTTTCTTACGGCAAACGAGCTTGCATGGGGTATCAGCTTGTAGAAAAAGTTACTGCAGGTCTCTTAATTCCCATCATTAAGAATTTCAACATCGAAGCGTTGGAAAATCCAACCCCACTTCCAATTGCTTGTGTTGCAATAAGTCCACAAGTGGATCTCCGTCTCAGATTTCTACCTCGGTATTAGTAATTTATTGTAGTAGTAGTAGCCATGTACTCATTAACGTGACAATCAGACTAGATGCAGATATTATTTATTTTGTTTAAATTTTTATAATGGACTGCTTATAAATGTGTAAAATGGGGTTTTTTATCATCAACTTTTTTTTTGTTTTTTTAACGAAACTCAAATTTTCTATTGTTGTGCTAAAAATATATGAATTTACGTATCCACCACCCACATTGAACAAAGGAAGGCTCAAATGGATTTTAGGTTTTTCTTACTTTGGAATGAACTGAAACTGCAATCTCTTTAAGGGTCTTAAAACAAAGTTAGTTGTAGTATTAGTGGTAAATGTATTATTTGGAAGTATTTTTTGATCAATTACGAATAATGGGTTGCATTTTAAATAATAGACTTTATTTAAGAATATAAGCTTTAATTTATCTTTATCCCTCTTCACATGTATTAAGCCCAAACTGTATTAACTATTATTATCCTCATGTTTTCCTTCTATGTAGTTAAAAAGTCATGTACATATATTTACAATTATTAGGGCTTGGGTTTTAGGTCCCTAAAAAGGGGGCTTGAGGCGCCTAAGAAAGCTCTTGGCTTTTCTAAAAATTTCACTCACGAAATTTAATTGTTGATTTGTAGCTTTAAATTTTTTTATTTGTTTTGTAAACCAGGAGCTAAGCCTGGTGACAGAATCCTATTAACAGTATTTATTTTTAGGTAGAAAGGTACTGATTGACGTGCATACGCATTTCAAATGAACTATAAACTATTTTATTTCTAATTTTTGCACTGTTACGGAATGAATTTTGCTAATGTGTCAATTTCTGCAAGTTTTAGTTGCCTATTATGAACTGAATTGTTTATCATATGAAAATACTGACACATACTTTACTTAAAGTATGTCAAAATTCAAGAAATAAAGATCCACATTATTTTTACTGATTACGAGGTATTCGGTATTTTCCCTGTTGTTAACTATTTAGTCGGACTAAAAATCTGGTAAAAAAAACCCGAATCCAACCATTATTTAATTTGAAATCGCACAATGCATGAAGTAAATTACTAATAGTTAATATAGAAATTAATCATTAATTTAAAGGGGTATGATCTACGATACATATTAATATGCTTAATTGATTTGAAAATCAATTAAAAAATCAATACACCTCCTAAACCCCTAATTAGAGAATTTTAGAACTTCCTAGTAATTTACTATTCACAGTTTATTGTTTACTCACGTTAGTTGTGAAAATCAGTTGATACCGTTTTTGCCATCACTTCACATAATATTTGAAAATAAGATGCATTGGCTAAAAATATTAATTTTTCATTTCAATCAATTCAGTATTTTTATTATTTTGTTCTGTTTATTCTGTTAATGAATACAATTATTCAGTCATGTCTCTTTACCAGCATTACGATTTTTAAGACTGAATAATTAAAGTTTAGACGAGGAATTTTGATAGAATATGTAGTGAGGAAGTCTGTCTTGTAACGTAGAGTTTGTTTTGTAAACAATTAATCCATGTAGTCTCAAGTTTCTCCAGAATGAATTTTTTTTGTCTCAAATGATAATTGCAGTACGCAGTAGTAGTCTCAAATGAGTCTCAAATCTCCATTTCCCCACACTCTGGGACCTTCTCTCTGTCTCATCTTACCTCACCAGCCAGGACAGTAGTATATAGTAGTCAGTCGAGAGTTGAGAATGAGAAATACATGAAATGAGGCTTTGTAGTCAGAGTCACTCTCACCACTTGGTCTACACTGTAGACCACTCTACAGAAAACAAATAAAAACCCAACCTGTCCAAAAGTAAATACTAGAAGAGAAGGGAACAAGGAACTGCCCTCAAGTAAGAGAGAAATGAATTAACCCAAAACCTAATTCATTTGTCAGTTCATCACTTGAAATCTCATGAAATTCTTCACTTGCATCATTTACATCAAAATTCCCTTGCATTACAAAATAACCTCGAAATTACTCAAGTCACTCCATTTCCTTCGTACTTAGAAACTCAAGGACCTCCATTTCTTGAATAAGTTTTGAGGAAAAAGTCTTTAATTTTTCTAAAAATAGGGTGAAAAAACGGTTTTTATGAGAAGAGAAGCATATTATTTTAGTGTGAAGAAAGTTCCTTTAGAGGTAGCTGAGAGATCTGTCTATTTCTAACCTTTTTTGCATTGCATTGGAATTGGAGTGAGTCAGTGTTTGTAGCAGGGAAGTTAGTCTCAAGAAGGGTTCACAAACCACGGATCATTTTTTTATTATCTTGCACACTGTGCTCTGTCTTGTCGCCCAGCAGTACACTTCAATTCTCCTCGTGGTTTATAAGGGTCAGTAGGAATCGGGTTGAAATCAAGGGCAAAGGTCAAGTTAAAAATTAATTTAATAAAATATAAACCCCCAGTCCTCAGGACGGAACCTTCATTTCCTTTTAAAACTTGTTGCTCAAACATTCTATATCAAGCCAATAAAGCCTACCAGTATTTTTAATTAACTGTTTCATGTTTAGTTGGTGAGTGGGCGAAGAAAATAAATTTGGTATCTCCAATCAAGGTTTTAATTGAATTGACAGGGTTTTAATTATTAAAAAAGAGATATTTCAAAACTGTGGAGCTAGCTGGACCTTTCATAATTTACTTGAGAATATTCTTCATGATAAATTAGGAAACTTGGAAACTGCAAATTCAATATTTCTGTTTTACATTCAGCACTGTTTTGAATAAGTCACCAAAGCCAGAGCGGCTTCGTTGACTTACTTTTGCCTCATACTAAGTAGAGGAAATCACTAATTGGTGCAATGCACAATGTATGAGGTGAAAATTTATCTTGATTGATTCTTATCTTGATTATGTTTGTTAAATATTCTAGCGTTCACTTTGACCTAGGAGTAGGACTCACCTGGCATTTGACATTGGTTCGCTGGAGGTCGAGTGGTTTGGAGCCCTTTATCTTTGGAGACCTTCCGGTTCCGGCACTGGAATACCTTTGGAATTTAATCACTTGGTACATAGTTAGTAGTCCTTTTCTGTATTTGTTGTATTGTAATTTCCTTAACCAATATTATGACTTTTCTATGAGCTGCTTATCATATTTATTTTTTTTCTATTCTTTCAGCAGCAATAAAAGTGGGCTTGGAAGTCAGGGACGACGGATTAGCAGGGCTGAATACTTCAAGGCCTGAGGCCCAGGGTACGACAAACCCGGGGTTTTTTTTAGTAAAAAACCTAACTACCCAGGGTTTTTTGGGTTTTTAAGGGTTTTTTGGGTTTTTGGGTTTTTTAACTAAGGGTCATAGAAGTGGACGTCAAGGAAAAGTCTATATAATCTGTTTTTTCATCTTTTTAAGGGTGTAAATGAAAAATATGGTGTATCTCAATGAGAGAAAAACCTTGAGACTGGCAGTTTGTGAAAATTTTGATTCCTAAAGCTTTAAATTGAATTAAACCCAAAAAACCCAAGCAGAAAAGGTACCCAAAAAACCCAAAAAACCCTAAAAAAAACCCCGACCCAAAAAACCCGGGGTAGCATACCTGGGGCTTATAAATCAAGAAATACGCTACCCAAAAGTAGTAAGTTGAAGAAAACTAGAAGTTTCTGCATAGTATATGGTAAACCCTTTGTCTTATTTTGTATACACACACTGCATTTTACTATACTTGTTGGGGCTGATAAGTAATGTCATTTCTTGTATCTTATGTGTGAGTCAAAAATATTAGAGATAGCAAGCAGGAGCAACCAGCGTAGCCGCATCATCATCATCAGTCCATATAGTCAGTCAGAGTTGAATGCTGAACTGAAAGTTCAACTTGTATTTCATCCAAAGAAGAAAATAAAGATTTAACTAACTTTAATCGCAATGGCGTCCGATTTAGATGAACCGATTTCAAATGAAGAAAAAGTAAGTTTGACCCTGTTTTTACTTACTACTCATTACATTCGAATTGAGATGGGTTTGCTAATTATTTGGCTTTTTAAAAGGTAAGAATCGTCTCGGATTTTATCCTCCATTCACCTCCTGGGGAATTCAATGAGGTTTTTAATGGTGAGTTATATTGCTGGAACTTATTTTATGTGTTTATAATATTAAGTGTGTGGGCTAAATGTCCGTTTAGCTTCAGTTTCGTGTATAAAGTGAGTGCTTTGCAGATTAGGATATAAATAAGTCATGGGCGTTTACCAACCATCACAGACTTTTGTCTTGTTTCGGTCTATATTTTTCTTATCCGTATTCAGTTCTGTCAATTTAAATATGTGAAAGAAATGTAATTCGTCAGCAGTCATCGTGAATCAATACTGGATTAAATATTTATTTATGTAAATGGATGAAGAAGAAATGAAATATTTTGATGTAGAACCCACTTAATATTTAAAAACGATTGTTTCGAATTTAGATGTTCAATTGGTAATTCTAAAATTGTAAGTTATCGAAATTGGGTTAAGGGATTTCAGTTTTATAGCATTTAAATTTTTGAATCATTGAAATTTGGACTGTGATCAATAATAAACAAGTCGTTTAACCAAATTGTAACGCAGGTTTTTTATATTTGGAAAGTACTTCAGGTTTTTAAATTTTGATGTGATTGAGATGTGTTTAGGTATTTTAATAAATTCTTTTCGCACAAATTATTCTCAGAAAGCAAATTGTATAAAATTGTATGCAAATAGAATTTTATGAAGCTTGTGTAGAACATAGTCCTTGTTTTATTGTGAAACTTGGATAAATGGAAATATGGAATATGGGAAGGGATAAAGCATAACGGGATTTGGAAGTCTACCAAAAGCCAAAACAAAATAAATTAGAGTGAATGATGGATTTTTTTCTGTGGCTTATTGTAAAATCTAATAATAATAACTGTTTGATATTTCAGATGTGAGGACATTATTGAACAATGACACACTATTGAAAGAAGGTGCTTCCAGGTTAGTCCTCATTTTACCTACCATAAAATTAAGTGTTTCATTAAAGTAAAACGAATATTGTTTATTTCTTCGCAGTGCATTTGCCCAATATAACAAAGACCAGTTGACCCCGTGTCGTGTACAAGGAAGTGATCACCCTGTTGTCATTTCTGAGCACAATGATCTTGGAGGAGGTCGCTTTTACTGCCCCCGAACCAAGCAATCGTTTAAATATGACCACTTAAAGAAAGAAGCATCTGAATTTCAAGTAAATAATGATAGTATATTTATATTTATAATGTATACTTTTTCAGAATTCATTACATGGATTTGTGTTGAGTTAATATAGTATAATGCTAAATAATATTAAGTACTGAGAAGTAAGTCCTTACTATTGTTAGTTATGTTGTGCAAGTAATTTCAAATTGGCAACAAGAGATTAGGAGAGATTTTTTGGGTGTATGTTTAGTGAATTGTAGTGAAGATAGAAATTATAAGCAGATTTTGAAAGGTACGAAGGTAATTCACACACTATATTGTATCGATAAATGTTGTTTTCAGCCGTATGATGTGGATAAGAAAAGCGAATCGTGGAGATCTTCCCTAGAAACGGAGTTCGGAACCTATGTGTCCCAGCATTACCCACATGGAGGGTTTTCGGTCTTCTCTCGCTCCTCAGGCGGTGTAATTACTCTTATCGCATGCATTGAGGATCACCAGTTCCAGCCAAAAAATTTCTGGTAAGCATTGTTAATTATGACCATTAATTAATGTGACGAAATATATGTGTTTAACCAGAAACAAAAATAGTGAAAAACAAAATATAAATTTAAAAAATTCTTGTAAAATAATTTTTATTTACTAAAGAAGGCTTTTGGATAAAATGTCAAAAGTTCAGGCGAATAAAATTGCAACTCCAACAGCTTTACTACCATGACCTCCGTGGACTTGAATAATTTAATGTAAAAATAATTTTATGTGTAGGAATGGACGTTGGAGATCACAATGGACGGTAACCTTCGATCCTAGCGCTACAGGCGAGACGGTAGAGTTAAAAGGTGTAGTTAAAGTGCAAGTTCATTACTACGAAGATGGTAATGTTCAGCTTGTTAGCTCCAAAGATGTAAAACAGAACATTCAAGTATCTGTAAGTACAATATATGTAATAGCTAAACGTTCTAAAGTTTAGGAAATGATTCGTTTTATTCTTTACTAAAAAATAATTTTACTTCTTTGTAGAATGAATCGGACTTCGCCGCAGAATTTTCAAGACTTGTGGAAACTGCTGAAAGTGAATACCACAACGCTCTAAGTAAGTATTAAATTAGAGTTATACTTCACGGGTAACATGGTATTAAATTGTTTTGCGTGTGATGGTAGTTACCATTCGTTAGGTGGTGCGTTCCCTTTCGCAGTTTATATTTTTCTAAATATATTTTCATTCTGTTCTTAGGTGAAAACTACCAAACAATGTCTGATACAACCTTTAAAGCCTTGAGACGCCTTCTACCTGTGACAAGAACGAAGATCGACTGGAATAAAATTGTGTCCTATACTATTGGGAAAGAGTTGCGTGCTCAGTGATTATATTTTAATCACTTAATGATTATATCTATTAATATAATTCCATGTAGACAGAAATATTATAGCAAGTTTGCACCTTTGGTTTCCCTAAGCTTTACTCAGACTTAGTTCTTTGTGATTTGATTATGTAAATGTAAGCTGTATGCGGCCAAAGGTGTCTAAACATGCTGTAATAGCCTTGTTAGGAAACAAACAGACTAAGTTTACATTTTTGACAACTTCAGTCTCAATTGAGAGAATTGGTAAAGCCAAAAATGTAAACTTTAACTGCTTGTCCACAGAGCGAATTGCAACGTAGAGATAAAGCGCAAAGAATGGTGTTCTCGTTGGGGTAACTTGGAGCCTATTGTTAAGTAATTGTATATTAATTGATTTGATCACTAATGTCGTCCTATAGTTCAACTTTGTTGTTTCACTGTGGCCTACTTGATCAGTGCAGTTCAGTAAACTCAACTAATCTGTAAACTGTTCAGTCTCTTCCAGAAACTAGTAAACTCACTCAGGCCGTTATTTATGTTACAATTTCTGAGTACTTTTCATTAGTTGCCTTTTTACAGCATTAGGTAACCGGAATAGAAGTAGCAATGAGTTCGCCTTTTAGTATTATTTCAGTTTAGTTAGAGAGCATAGTTAATTTTTTTATGCATTAAGTTTGGTGTTTTCGCTTAATTAATTGATGAGAAGAAAACTTTACATGCTTGGCAATTTGTAGGAATTCCAGTTCTGGAACTCTCAGTCCCAGTACCTCTTTACATTTGGGAGTCGAGTCATGGTTTTTTTCCTCCGTGAATAATGACATTAGATAGGTGACATTTATACAAACAAAAGTTTTGCAAGGAGATTGAAGTTCTAAATTTTTGTAATGCCAATTTGTACATTGACTCTTTATATATTAATCATAATAATCTACTAGAAAGTAAGCAATCAGGTTTTCGAAATGTAAGGCCAAGCTAGAAGTCACAAACGCATGCAATATTTATCGTACTAAACTAAACTTCTAAACTAATCCTCCGATTTAATGAATGATTGCCAATTTCCTGAAAGAGTGAAGTCGTCTGCTCTCCAGTACAGTGTAGAAACTTCAGTTACATCCTAGTTTCTCCCGTTGTTAAAGGGATTTACGGGTAGTTGGCTAATTGGCACGAGCTCAAAAAACTTTATAAATGCAATGGATGAACCCATTGTGATCCTCTTAATAATTTATACCAAAACAAGATTCGTTTCAAACGCATTCCTCCCGTGCTCTTCAGCCGTTTGTCGTGCTAAACCCAAATCTGTATCTTACATTATTACAACAATACAATACTAGAAAAACGGGCCTAGTTTTGTGCCAACTTACCCAGTCAAATCGAATCCCCAACTAATCCGCCCTGTATAACAACCCAAGGAGAGAACTAGCAGTCAGGAGAGACAGAACTATAAATCAGATATCTTCCATCCTTTCGTGATTTCTTTTAACCTTATCTCTATAATAATATTATAAGATATTCACATACGTAATAAATTATCTTTGTTGAATCATACGTGCATGTAGGTTACTTAAAAATAAAATTATTTGTCAAACAAGTTTATTTCAAAAAGACCTTTACATCATTGTACACATGCATATCTTAAAGTACACTACAAATGTACGTAAAACTGAATAAAAACTTCACTGCATGTGCAACTCTTTGTTTCCTGTCTGTTGTAGTTGATTTCTCATTTTCATGTTTTCAAAATTGACAAGATGTCTTCATCACGCTGTGCCTTTTCTTGCGTTACATGGTCTTTCAATTCGTGGGAGGAAGTTTTCGCAGACGAAAGAATTTCTTTTGAGAAGGATTCGGGCCGCTTTTATTTCAGCCTACTATTTTCTTAGGAATTCTCATTTTATTTAATGGAATGTTATTTTTTTAAACAAAATTAAATGAAAGAGGCAAGTAATATGTAAATGATGGGGTATCGAATAAATTTACTAAGAGTACTCCAGATAGAGTAGGAGGTCAAACTTACTCGGTGTGAACTTTTGTTGGTTTTTCGTGATGATAAAGTGTTGCATAATTGGAGAGGCGGCATTCGTCACAGGACAGGGCATGGGTAGCTCTCACACCCACAAGTCCTCAACATGATCATCATCTACCTTGCAAAGATGATGATAATATAATAACCATGACACCACAGAAAAAGCCCGAAAGAGAATACACACAAAAGTGTCTAAAACTGACTCATTCAGTTACATTTCTTTGCATAGCATTCATCTCTCACAATAGCATAAAATTCATGCATAGCATAGGGGACTCAGGTGAACCAAATCCAGTCCAGTATTAATACCCCTGAGCCAAGAGTTTCCTCCATAGGAAATACCTTAAGATTCTAGTAAGAAGTTCGTTAAGTCATCAGTGTCCATCCGTCGGCAGGATTGAAGAATGAAACGAAGCGCTTAGTTTTAGGCAAGGGTGTAAGTAATAAGTCGGATGAGGGATGAGTCAAGTTAACTAATCTGAAGGTGTTAGTTAGGAATAAAAGGGATGCGAGAAAAGAAAATGAGTTGAGAGAGTAATCATTCACCTTATAGCTTAATGACTCTAAAACATCTAGAATCTAGGTGGTTCCTCCAACTAAAACTTGGGCTACACGTACGTATATTATAAATGGTGGTGGTTCTATCATCTATCTACCTTCAAAAGGGAAAAAGGACCAATTTTCTTCTTCCACACTAGCATCACCCCATCCTAAAATCTAACCACCAAGGAAGGCTACGTAATATCTGACTTTATCCATACTAAAGCCTCTTCCTGCGGTATTATGGGAACAAGTCTTAAGAAGTGGAACTTTTTAGATTGGTAATAATAATATTAGATATAATAATATGATATATAATGGGGATGTATTCTGAGGAATTCCTAGAAGAACAAAGAATTCTGCCGTGAATATATCAAAGAGTTTGCCTTGGCTTGCTCTCCATGGAAGAAACATTCTAGTGTCTTAGAGATTAGTAATAAAAGTACAAATTGTATTCTAATACAGGCAGTAGTGTAGTGTGGAGACTAAAAAAGAAGAGAGTCGGCTATTTCTTGTTGTACCACTTTTACCAAATGAACCAATCTAGGAATATGTTATGCATGCTATTAGGGTGGTAACCACTGCCCAGTAATTATACCAATGATGATGATGAGTCTTCTTCTTAATATCCCTTAATATGCCTGGCATATTAAAGATATGCTGGTTTTTTACTTGAAGCATTTAAGAGCTAAGGCGGTGTCCATCTTACACTCTTTTACTTCATTATCATGCATTATTCACTCCAAACTATTCTATTTCCCACATTTATGATCTAATTCAGAATTCAGACATTCAAAGTTTTACTAAAAAGTAAGTAATACTAATCAAATGCAGTGATTTTCCTTTCTTCTATTTGCCATGGGGGGGTAGTTTTTATTTTATAAGGTTTTAAGGTTGAAGCAGAAATCTCTTTGGGTAAGTTAGCCAACGTTAGTACAATAAAATTCTTGATTTTATCATCTTCTAGGTAATGGGACAGGTTATAGGATTATTAGTTGATGAGGGGGTAATGCAAGGGTACTGTGGTGATTTTGTGTTGGCCAAAATAAAATTTGTAGCATGATGTTATGAGTATGACATGAGAGTGGAAGTATTAGTTTTAGGGGGACATTATTCTACGTCTGACTAAGAGACTACTTCTGGGTGCTAATGAGGACTCACGGTCCACGGGAGTCGGAGGACTTGGACTACGATCAGGACGTGAAACCCATTTCCTGAACGTGATGAAAATTTGCCTTTTCCTATGATGTTATTTCAGGAACTCAAGTGATTCATCTCTCATGCCAAGTCTTCGCTGACTAAACCATAAACTAAACTAACTGATCATGGGGGAAATCGTAATAAGTAATAATAATACTGTGAGCTAGAGTTCCAAAGTAATATATCTTTTGGTCTTTACACCAACTGCAAAGATCAAATAATAATGTCCACGGTTGAGCCACGGTAGCGGTATGTTGTGGTGGTGAGTAATAATAAAATATAAGTTGATCTCCCACACCCTATGTGTCTTTCTCTACTTGCTGAAAAAAATCTAGCGTTGTTATTATCATTGTTGCGTACATGCATTGAATTGCATTTCATTGCACCCAAGGAATGAGAAATGATGAAGACCACTTGGTGGAATAGGGAGCAAAACTATGTTACCGACAGGGAAAAATCGTGTAGGAATTCTTGACACTTTCAATAATTCAAGATATCAAAGTAATTCAATTCAAGTAAAAAAGCATATATGCGTCAAGGGGAATTGATTGCAATAATGCTTTCTGGATACAAATGCCTCCAGAAGTAAAATCATTATAACTAAGGACCTTTTGAGGCATTTTGATACCCTTAATTTCTTAGTGAAATCATTCCCACCAGTTAACAATTGTTTCTACGTACACCTAAGATTATGACAATTTAAATTGCTACTATAGAATCAAATGTTCATCGATTGGTCAGAAATCAATAAATCACAGTTTTTACAAGTAAATGCTAAAATTCAATGCAGTGTTTTAGTATTCAGGACACATGACAGTTGAAATGAATCGTGGAATCTTTACAGAAAAGACAAACAAGAAACAACCCTTGCAGGATACTTCCAATTTACAGATCGTCGTCGGTCAGTAACATTCTGACTGAGAGTTAAGTGCAGTGTGGAGTCTATATGAAACCTAATTTGTGATGCTATGCAATGTCTGGAATGGAATGAGGTGGCACATACTACCACTGCCAAGAAGGACAATCTAACCAAAGATCAAAAAGGACCTTTTCCCATTCCTTGAACCAGGAATTCTTCGAATGACATATGCTGCTCGGAATTTTATCATTTTGCCCTTCTTCTAGCTCTCATCATAATCATCTCTATCTGTTGCAAAACGACTAACCCCTTGAATAAAAACTTCCTCACCACTAAATTCTCTACCCTTTACACTTAACTATTTCTATTATGATTGTAAGTGGTACAAGTATAATGGTTATAAGGTCTCAAAAATGCCATCATAATATGTTGATACTCCATGGTGGATGATCATACAGTTTTTTGGGTTGACACTTGACTACTGACGAGTACGTGGACCAAAATTACGAAATGAAACCACCGGAAAGTACCCGATTTTCAACCTCTAACCTATTTTCAGTTTCATCCAGTGTTGAAAAGAAACAGGGAAAAATTGATCCTCAGGAGAAAAACTCATAACTTCATTTTCAGGATTGAAGAAAATCCGACGGATTTCCCATACGACTATTATTTTTATGATTATTGCATCCATATACAAGTATATGTATCCGACGTATCAAAAAAGATGCATTCTACAACTTCTTTTCTCCAATCCTCTTATCATCCCAGTCTCAAAGTCATACAAAAATTGCAATATCAAAAAAATACATTCTAGTAATGCTAAAGAAACAAAACATAATAAAAATATTGAGGCTAGGGCTAGATTTATCTTTAGTTTTCATTTTGGTTGGTTGGTGAATTGCATCTCGTAGTCGTAATCTTATGTATCTATCATATGTGGTAATGTGGTCGTAGTTGAAATAGAAAGTTGATCTGTATATTTGGGTGAAGGAGAAGAGGAAACCGATTAGGGATTACTACTTTGGTATTAGAACCACGTACGAATCACATCCATAAGGCCGGTCAGGGTGTTACATTGTGTTTTGCTATGTGATCCCTATCGCCTACTACAAATATGGGTTTAGCGGCTTAATGCATAATACTCTGAATCATACATAATACCTAGTTTTTTTCAGTTTCTTTTAGATACTATTATTATTATTCCTAATATTATTATATATTAGAGTCTTAGGTTGGGTTATACAAAATGAAATATTATATCATAGTAGTAGCGGCAGCCACCCTCAGAGAAAAATAGTCTATCTATTATTATCAACATGCACGACAAAGCATATGCATTATTTTATTAGGGTATGTGATTCGATTATTATATTTTCTAGAATTCCTGATTGAGAAACGCTGATCCTAGTCGGTAGTTGGGTCCTCCCTCGGTAGTCAGTTGCAGGAGCAATAATGAATTTGTAATGAAGTATATCAACATCAACATGTTTGGAATCAACAAATAATGGTAAAAGACATGCAATTGATAAAATTAGAAGCTAGATGCAATAGAATCCATGTCTATTTGTTGTAAAAGAAGGTAATAACAACGGCTGGAAAACATGTATCAGACCCACAGACACCTTTCCTCATATATTTTTTATAAATCTTGGGGTAATTAAAATCCAAAGCAGTCGGAGAACTTAAATTGACTCAAAAGAAGAAATCACAGGGGCTTTGGGTAGGAAAAGGTAGTTTCATTATACTAATCATAATCTTGAGAACTTAAAAATATTATAGAAGAACGAAGACGTTTAGCAATCATACGTATAATAATAGTAATAACGATGATGATGATGATAATAATATCATCAAAATCACAATCCATCCCGTTTCCCCTTCATTTCTTCGTCATTCTCTCATACCTTTGCGCACAGATCATCAAATACCTCCGCGTACAAATGGCACCACCACCACCAACGCTAGAGAAAGATGGACGTTAGGAAAATTATAAAATCCATCATCCTCAACTACAAAACATAAAATGGAATAGATACTTTCATAATTTAGTCTGATGTACAAATTGACTACTACTGTTGTACATATTCATTTTGATATTGCTTTATTAGTCAGTCTCGTCTTGTGGTGGTCAGAGCTAGACGGACAGAATGGTCACTCATTCAAATTAATTTATTTAGACCATCCGCCCATGTATGCTGACAGGAGATGTTTTGTTACTATCATTACAAATTTACAATCCATTAAGGGATTGCTCTTACGCAATACTAATTATTATTCTTCTATTATTACAACAATTGGAATTGCAATGGAATGGAAAAAGACAGATTAAGGATAAGATTTTTATTTAGTAGTTAAAGCTTTGAGCTCGTCACCAAATAGTAATTACTTTTTGAGCCTGTGGGATCAGATGGGATGAATGAATTATACATTAGTTAATACATGCGACACACATTTACTCTCTGTATATTATACCCAAAGGAATAATGAATTCTCAATTGACTTCTAAAAAGGGATGCCAAAATGTGAAATGTCACTCCGTATATGACTCTACTTAACGCTCTCACTCATTCATTTATTTTTTATCATTTTTTCTCTCGCCAATCCAACCTAATGGCTTTAGCATATCATTCGAATATAACAAAATAGTTAGTAGTAGTAGTGGTAGTAGTGGTTTAAGTGTAAGTTATTTGTCCCCTTGGATGGAAGAAGCAAGCGAGCGATAATAATTCATATTCATGAATCATGCTAAATGTATACAAAAGGTAATATGAATCTCTCTATTCGGCACGTCTTCAAATCAAAAAGTCAAAAAAGCATTCAAGCAAAATAAAAATGCTAGCAAGCAACAAGTAGTATTTCTGCTTTATTATCCTTCAAACAGCCGAACGAATTGTAGCACAGCTCAAGCTATTTGTAAATAAATTGTAATATCTTTCTAATCTGACACTTGCAAAAATGCCCAAGGTAAAGACTTGTTATTTTGGTAGGGTTATTATTCTTATTCTCTATCATGTTTTATATCTCTCTTGATTTTGTTTTGTTCTGCTTTTCTGGAGATAATCTACTATTATAGAAAATAGCATTTTATACTACAATGTAATAAGGTGCATTATTATTAATAATAAAGCATATTTAAATAACCAGCATAATATATATATACATAATAGATCATAACAATACTCTGATTCTAAATAGACAAGACCATAATTAAAATGCAAAATAGGTGCTAGGCTTGAAGGAAGGACACATTTATTTTATTGACTGAGACATATGTAAGTGCATAATTGTACTTGTATTCGTCAGGTAGAGAAACACGTCTTGTACAAAAAAAAAACCAAAAATAGTTAATATTATGTAGATGTTAAGGTAATGAACAAACATGGGTTGCATTGGAATCAGGGAGTCAAAATGATTTTGCAGTAATAGAATGATGTAAGATGGTGACAGAGATAGATAGGATTAAAGTAGCAAATTAATTTAGTCAGGTGGGGAGACTCAAGTATTCCTTCTACACTCATTAATTAATAAGCCCCACCAGTCACTCAGTTAGAATTTAGATGCTTAGGAAGGTTCCGGCCGTACTATTATATATTAGTTTGTTCTTACAATATAGTTGTTATTTAATAGTTCATATTCTTCTATTCCTTTCTATTTTCTTGAGCAAAACATACAGGCCACAATTTGGTTAGGTTGGGTTTCACTTCATTTCGACTTGATTGAGTTTTTGCCTTTATAGAAGGTTACTCTATCTATTTCACTTGTATTACTTGGTGCTACTGAATGAGAGGTATAAGATGTTAAATTTTGACTGTTAGAACGTATCTCATACTGAGTTTGTTCTTGATCGGTGGATTGGATTTAGATTTGATGCCGAATGCCGATGATAAATTTATTCTGTCTGTATAGAGTTAAAGTTTATATATATACATGTACCTACATGTGCATATTATTTAAGAATAAATTAATCCCTTGATTTTGATTGCTTCTTTATATCACGTCCCCCCTTATCTTTTGACACATCTCGGACTCTTTGTACATTATAATCAACATTAAGGTTGAGAAAATAATAGTGTAGCATTGGATTTGGGATTTAGGGCAACCATTTATCTCGTGGCAGAAAGCTATAGGGCACGCACAACAAAACAACACAACATTCACGGAACGGCAATTCATATCATTTCATGCCATGCAAAAGATCACATTATTCTTGTTCTTGGGGCTAAATTCTTCCAAAGTAAGCTATAAATGCCTTTCCTTTTGCCATCCCATATTCTTCTAAAACAAGAGCAAGGAATTCTAATTCTAACTTCTAGTACAATACCTCTTCTCTAGCCCTGCTCTTATTTTATACTTAATGCTCCTGGCCATTATTATTATTATTATTGCCATTCTACTCTCTTTCTTAGACAGATAGAAGCACAGATTTAAAATTAAGCTGACAATCTAAAACTATTTATGGATTGAATGAAATAGCCATTATTATTTGAGATTTGTGATCGCACGACAGCGAAAATAAGTCCTTTCTCTCCTTCACAAATCATCTCGATTAACTTTAGCTGTATGCAAGCTTAAAACAACTTTATTACTGTACAAAATCAATTCAGTTACCACAACTCATTTAACACTGGCATTGGATTCGCAATTTTTTTCAGCAAATAGCTATACAGAGCTATTATCATCAGAAATTTCTTTAAGAAGTACTTCTTGCGGGTGTGGAAAAAATGAACAAAAAAACAAAGCAAAAACTCATTGATTGACATACCTAAACGATTTTTTTCTCATTTTTTGCTACTCCTTCTATTATTTAGATTCGTTGACTCTTTCTTCATTATTTGAGTCATACATCATCCACTAAATAATGTTTGCTAGGTTAAGGTATTCACATTCTTATGTCTAGAGTCATCATAATAACCCTCTGTATAATAGCTTTCATGAAATTAACATTTTTCCCCTAGTGATGAGAACATAGTAATAGCATTAGAATGTCGTTTTATAGGATTTTAAACTTCTTTAATTCAATTGTACATTGTACACCAAAGTGTAATAGTTTCTTTGTGTAGTATAAACATCCGTAAAATACGTACCTCACTGGTAGTTTCATACTCGGTAACAAAATGTGAAATGACATGGAATGAGATCCTAGGTTGTTGTTTTCTTCAAGAAAAGCTAGAAAAGAATGTGCAACTCGTAAAAAACATTTTTGTTTGGAAGTTGGAGTTACAAAGCAAATCTTCAATGTTGAGGTGAGCCACGCTAAATGAAACGCTGCGAAGGAAATCATGATGAGTTAACCAAAGTCAAGTCAAGTCAAGGGTGTGTGTTGTATTCTAGCTTAGAAATTAACAAAATGTACATAAAACATAAATGTGTAGCTATGCCATACGAAAATGTGCAAGGAAAGGATGTATTATATAATTGTGTTTAGCTATGTGTGCGTTATTTTTTTTCTTTTACTTTGTGTATGATAATGTCTACATGGATCCCATTCATCTGGACTGAAAAGAGCTCTTTAAATCCTAATGCTACATTACATCTCTATCCATTAACATCCAGAGAATGTGAGAGTCAACCAAAAACCATAATGTTGGTAGTTATTACACGAGAAGTGATGTAGCAATAAGTGATAATAATATCAAAAAGGTAATTCTACAGCTTGAACTACTACACACTCTTATAATTATTTCATTTGATGTGATTCTTGTATAGATGATGGGTTGGGAAGTTATTCCGTTTAAAAAGTTAAAGGATAATGTATTCAGGGATTCTTTGAATGCTGATGGCCATATGGGAAAAGAGATGATGTTAAGTGTGAGTTAATGACATTTTACGATACCTGTAATCTAATGTAATGCAATTTTGTCCTCATCTACTAGTTCTTTTTGTCTGCTCAGGAAAGATTCTTTTTTGACTTGCTTCGACTGTGTGTGACTTGACTTAAAGTGCTGCTGCCTCGACTACGTGCATAAGTATTTATGTTCCTCACTTTTAAATGTCCCATTATTATTGTTATTACTTTTCTACCCTCTCATCTTAAATGTTTCTTTTAGTTTCTTTTGCTTTTTCCATCTTTTTCTTCCTTGCGAGTACGGATTGGGGGGCATTGCATATTTCTTTTTTATCTCTCTCAAATTCTGACTTAACTATTTTTTAAAAGAGAGATACAGATGGATGACTTTTTTTAAACTCAAAGCTAGAGATTTACCCATTTACTCTTTTGCAACATATATATTCTCTATAAAAGGGTAATGCCCAAGATACACACACTCCAAGAAGTAAGTGAGATTGAAAGGAAGAAATAAAATATCTGAACTCTAAGTTCTATCTTGTAGAATTCTATGTTTAAAAACTAAACTAAGATACGAAGATGTAATTGTACATAGGAAAAAATAGAAATTGTAGCAATAGTATAGTTTAATGCTGGAAGAGAATTACCTTCTTAATACAGATTACTACAAGAGGTCTATTACAAGTAGAAAGTCTTCTACTACCACTACTACTAAAGGCTTGAGCTCATACTTTATTTCTCCTTAATGTAAAAAGTCCTCTCCCAGAAACTGAACTATAAACTACTAATGTGTAACTCCTATTTCCTATTATTTTCTTCTTATCCAGCTCTTAAAAATAAAAATAAAACTATACTCATATTATTCTTACAAAAGTACAATATTATTATTATTATTATATCTTATTCTTCTTAGCTCTGCGTCTTTTCCATGCTTTTAATCTTCAACTCGGCTCCTCTCACTCCGCAATGGCATTGCTTAGTAAGGATAGGATTGCTTTTTAGTAGAATTACTTTCGCCTTACTTTTAGTTTTTGTTGAAACAGAAACTGTGATAGTAGGGCAAGAAGGTTTTTAAAAGCGTTGGCCAGACGAGTGAATCCCATCCTCTGGACCTACTATCTCTGGAAACTGGAAACAGAAAAAAGCCTTTTAACATCTATCCACATCACCATAAAAATACAATAGAAAATACTTTGTTTCTATCGTATCTTGTGTTAAAAAATTTAAATTGTTTCAACTTTTCTTGTCCTCCTCCATCTCATTCTTTTTCTCCCTTCATCTCATGACATTATTTTTTTAAATGATCATCATCCCATTATTATTGTTATGATTATTTTTATTTTATAACTAGAAAGAAGATATCTAATCTTTGTATTAAATACAGCAAAAATGATGCAACTAAAAGTAACCCATTTGTCCATTCTTTTTACAAACTAATCTTAAGACTAGCCTCCCTAGACTAGACATGACTACCACGTCACATTGCATTGTTGTAGGTAATAGACTAAGTTTATTATTTGAAAAGTAGTGAATTTCAGAAAACTTGGTGAGAATGAGTCAGCTAATGCAATGAAGGAGGTATTTGATCTTTATATCATCCTTACATAGCAAGTACTTTGCATTCATCAAGTCTTTTATTAGCTTACTTTTTTCCTGGATGACTAGGAGTAAAATGAGTTGAGCTAGTAAAGTCCGATGATGATGGTACTTTCTGAAAAATGCGTAGCAAACTTACACCCTGAAATGGAATTAAGATTAAATAGAGTAAATTTTCATTTATTTTTTCTGTGATGAAATATTCAGATTTAACAAAGTCGTCCACTCTTCACATTATGGAAATTCTGAATAGAGAATAATTTACTTTTGATATCGGCATCGACAGTCCTTTGTCTATGCAGACATAGTTTATCAAACTGAAGAAACAATGAATGATTTCTGTACTTACGAGAAGAAAAATAAGTATAAACTTTGTTTAAAAGATTTAGATTTATTAGATGAAACCCTCTTCTTTGCTCTTGAAGACAGAGAAGGGAAATAAAAAAATAATAAAGAATCTCTAAACATAATTTATAATATTAAATCCTAATATACACACACGAATTGCCGACGACTCCTCGGGATTCTTGAGAATTATTTATTTAACCTATAATACTTATAAAGAAAGAAATAGACAATTGCTTATTCGTATTCCTAGTCTTTTAATTTTTTACTCGTCTAGCATTTAATAGAAAGAATGGAAGAGAAGAAAGCTCTTCTTTCTAATGAACGGACGAGCGATTGAGGATAAAAGACTGAGTGTTCCACAACAGCGATTTGTTCTAAGTTATTTTCTATTGTTGATAATAGGGAGAAACCACATTACTAAGATTCTATTAAAAATTATATCACAACTTGAAATTAAAACTTTGAAAACCCCTTCTGGCCTAGATGGATCGGATCTATTAAGATTAGGGATGAAATGGAAAAAGGAAGGAAAAGGTTGCTTTGTAGTTTGTTTCATTCCTGTGCATTCATCTCCCTCTGTGCTCTTACTATAATTTTATATCTTATTTTTATTCCCTTCCCTTATGCCATACTTTCCTTAATAGCTTCAGTTCAAGTTAGTGCATTTTTATAAAAACTTCTTTTAAGATTTCATATCGCTTAAAAGTTACGATAAAATTAATCGCCTTTATGTTAATGCAAGGCAAATGCATTCTTCCTATCTTACCTTGCCTAGATATCCAAATGAACTTTCTATCAATAACATTAAAGCTTCCATGAAAATATGGACACAATGGAATGAGAATGGACAAGATTTTTTTTTTAAACTGAGACCAAAAATCATCCTGAAAACAACTCAAAAAAGAGTGAGTGTACCATTCAGTAATTTGCATTTAATTATGTAGCTATCATATATCCTCATTATAATACATAGTAATTTAGCAACCCCTAGCTGTCAGTTGCATATGGGAAGATTGCACTTCATTTATTGCAAAGCAATGCATATCTTTTTCCGTGCAGTGCCTTAGGTAGATTCGAACTAAACAATAAACTTAGGACTTTGAATACATCTAGATACGATGATGATGATGATGATGATAGTGATATAAGAGTTTTAAAGTAAGGTTGATTGTGTCAGCGAGTAAGATTATGATGATGGTGGGGGTAGAACATGGATAATGTGGAGTAAGAGATCACGATGCCGCCGAGAGAAAAACCACCCCCATTATGAATCACCCCCTTGAATTTCCCGATGGAATGTTTCGCTTGCCACATCTCTCAGTCCGGGTATAAGAAAGTATTACAATGGAATAAAATATGCTAGTATTTCTCTGGCATGCATGGCATGGCATTACATGGCATATACAAGGGTGATAGGATGCAGGGTAAGATTTTTTCGAAAAAAACCTGGTGCTGTTGGTAAAAAACTTGAATACGTCTACAGTATGTGGATTGGATTGTACTGAAATCAGCTTTCTTGCTCGCTGCTGCTGTGTCTAACTCAAAACTTGAAGAAAATAATAATACTCTTCTTTTCCCAATTCGTTTTTATCTTATTGTTAGTTTCAAGCTTATAAATTGTACTTTATTCAATTCCAACTTCCAGAACAGGCAACCAGGGGTTACCGGCTAGGGTTGAGGTTACCAATATTACTACCCAAGTAAGAGTGGCATGCCAATGTCAGTTGAAGTTGAAATTGCTTGCTTGATTTAGCTTTGGCTTACTCATGCAACACTAGCGTTGTTTAGTAGTCTCTAGGATTTCATTTAGGATTAAGGATTGAGCTAAAAAAACTAGGACCAATTTTATTTTATTCCGTTGTACAAATGCCAATGATTTAGATTCAGATTTGAGACGTAGGTACAAGGGTATTCTTAAAAACCCATTGGATTGTATTCTAAAAAATTCCAAATTCTTTTAAGCCATCGCTTAAACTTTCGGAAGTTGGAAGATTTGATAAACAGGGAAAAGGGATCTTGAGACCGGGTTGGATGTTTTAGTTGAACTTTTAATAGGACTTGGAAATACATAGAGTGTGTAGGTTAAAATACCAAGGGTTTACTTTTAGTTTTACTACCATTATCTCTCTCTAACTCTCCTAGTAGCATTATCATTATAAAACAGTCAAAGAAGAGTGCTCGCATAAAAGTGTCGAACTAACTCGAACTTGAGAATACTTTTTAAATCTAGCAACACGGCAAGCGGAATTTCTACTCTTGTGTTGTGCTCTTCAATTCTTTTCTATTGTATTGTACACAACCTATTCTTTGCTAACATTCTAAACTGGCTTTCAAAATAAAAAGGAACCCTCTGCACTGGCCTGTTTCCATATGACGAAGGCAATGTTAGTGGTTGCATTAGGAGGCTTATTTCGTACTTAAACACTTTGTATTGAAAAATACATATTACTTTTATCACGGACCTCAGCTATCTGTGACTGTATGCTAAAGCAATAGTACGACCATCATTACCATTTTTACCCCAATGCAATGCAACCCCCATCACATCACATCTTGAATCTTAGGCAGTCCACACCACCACAAAACTATATCATCAGGGACTAGAGTGTTTTAAACGTACAAAATATTATTATCCACTATTCTTATTGAACTCTAGCTAAGTTTTATTCTATGAAGAGTTGTTGCTAAACATTATATAAAATCTAACTACTACTACATATGAACCATGGTTGGGATGAAGTAAAAGGATACAAAAACCACGAAACTAACAGATCTCCTCTTACTGTCAAACCCCTATATAGATGTTCAACCCTACTTTCATTTGCCCATTGCCTAGAACAACCCTCTGCTACAAACTAACATCATCAGATCTGTTATTTTCTATTTTCTCCCTTAAGAATCCTATCCTTTTCATTGAATTTTGAACATTTCGGACGTATGGAAAATATCTCTATATTATGTTTGAATAATGCCCAGTATACAATTCAACAACAACGGTTGGTTCACAAAGCATTCATTTTACTCTTACAAGTATTTTCTTTATGCATGTGAAAAATTTATAATTTTTATCCATCCTCGAGCAAATGGTTAAAGCTGCACATTATACAACCACCACATCGTCCATCCGTCCATAATAATAATGACTCTCGTTGTCCCCAGTAGCCCTTAGTTCATTCCTCATGTTATAAATGTTTTTCTCTCATGTCCAAAGAATCCAAGTGGAAATGTGTGTGAAAGGAAAAGCTGGAAATAAATGCTCTCTGGGTTACTGCCTGGCTTCTACTCTCAAAACTCACAATGCACGTCAAAGTTAAAAAGCAACCCCATTGACTATACCACCAAAGCAGTTGGCCAGCAAAAGGTTCAATTCAAAACTCTCAAACCTTCGAAACTTTTTATTGCATTCAATTGGTTTTTGGTAGATTGAGATATGCTTTGATGATGATATTACCTAAGTATATTTCCCTCTGTGTGTGTGTGTGACTGTGACTTGGAGAGAGCTTAGAGAGAGTAAAGTAAAAACCAGCTTTGTCTTAATAAGATAATAATATAATATTTCTTAGCTGGCTTGAGTTTCTTTCTTCTTTTTTAGAAGACTTGTTCAGCAGATATAGTTGTTTGAGAATGAAATGCACCAAGAAGGTCTCCTCAGCCTGATCTTCTCTCATCCCTGTTGTTCTTTTCTTCCTCATAATATCCTCTGGGCTAACAACAATCTCTTTCAAATACCTTCACTAAGGTCTAGATGAGCCAGGCCTAGCCTTTAGTTGAGTATTTAGTGGTTTCTACTTACATTAGATAGAGAGACGATCTCTGAACGTTAAAATAACCGTACCCTCTGTAACTTCTATCCCCTACCTTCTACCACCATCATCGTGTGTTAAAAGAAGTTACCTTAATAGAAGTTTGAATTCTATAAGAACTTGGTTGGAAAGGGAACCCAAGTTGCAACCACCTTTATTAGAAGAACCCAAGAAACCCAAACCAACCACCGTACCACGATTCGATTACCTTTAGTAAATGCCAAATAGATATAAGAGAGTATCATATAATTCGTGATGATATTCCCTCTCGTCCATTATTATTTCAACATACTTTTCTTTACTTTACCATCAGAGAAGAAGGAGATAAGGTAAATGTAAACGGTGGTAAAGAAGTCTCTTCGCCTCTTACAAACCGTACCAAAACTATCATCCTATTATTATTATTATTACTATCAACAGTGTAACAAATATTAAGACTTTGTATGAATTTTCGTTTTAAACGTATAATGCAATAATATCTCTCCTGTCCATCCATCCTTTTTGCTGGGCTTATGTCAGTTTTAAATTGAGCTCAGTTAATAGTGGCAGTTTAATTGTGTTTAAACAAGTACTAACTAAAGTTATGTGGTATGGAGCAAAAGCTATGGGAGGGTGAATGGAATTGACAACTGAGTATTTCTGAGTTCTAAATTCAGTATCATTAAGTCTAAATAAATGTTTACCACGACACTCATTCCACATCTAAGTGCATAACAATCAGAGTTTTTAGATAAACAAGATATTAAAACTATTAAAACTAAAAGCCCTGTGTAATAAATATTGATAATATGAAATTCCATTGGATTTGGTGTGATAAAGTTGATACTGCTTTAAGTGAAAGAGAGACAGATTTCTGAAGGAAGGGAGACATAGACAGGATGAAGAATTAAAAAAGGAAGAGGTTTTAGAGTTAAATTTGGTTTACACATGAGAAGCAGCAGGAGTGGTAACACTCTCTGAAGTAATTGTGAAATTGTCAGCAGAAGAAGGGATAAGTTGGAAGTATAAAAGTGGTTCTTAGTTTTCGGTTACATCTTTTCTCAAAAGTTCTTTTAACCCGATTCGGGTTTCTTCAAGTTGGGTTTTTGGTTTCGTGAAGCAAGGTACACATTTAATGTTACATTGTATGGATATACTTCTTCGGATGGACACATTCGTTACGGGCTTTTTCTGTCAGAATACTGCTGGGATTGCATACGAATGATGGAGTGTTGTTGGTAGTACGTGCACAAAGGAAATAGGGGATTTTAGCCAAAGAAAAAGCCAAAGAAAAGCCGAAAAAACAAAGTCAATTAAATCTCAGACTTTAAAGTCAATTTAATAGACCGTCATATACTTTTTAGCCCAGTGCCAGCTAGATTTACCGCAATTAAAACATCAAACATCAAACATAAACCCCCATGTATAAACCTATCAATAATTAAATTAAGACAACATTCGATATATTGTAACCGAAACCCCCTGGTACAACTGATAGTCCGTAATAGTCCTAAACAACTAGAACGGTTTTGGCAGTCAACTAGATTTTCTAGCTAAATGTTTAGAATTTGATTTTGTTTAACGGTCGTCTGCCTGGTGTCGTTTATTTGATATTGGAGTTATTTCTTGTTATTTCTTGTGCAATTAATCGTATAATATATTCTATGCATCTTTTAGGTGCCTTAATTACGATCCAGAAATTGAAGATATTCGTTACATATTGACAAGGAATAAATAATATTATTCGCACTACCAAGATTTCATAGATTCGTTTGGTTCCTTATAGTAAAATCATATACGAATAACTCTGATACTCTGAATCTTCCATGGAAAGGAATTTCTCCATCAATATTTCAACTAAAAGCGGATTCAACTGTCCACGTTATTTGTGAATGTGAATCAGTGAGATCATATCAAAGTGAACTTTAATTATTTGCTTTTATGTCATGACACGTGGAATAGATGAAAGCGTTAAGTAATTAATAGCCGTATTAATTGAATTAAGGTTTTGTGTAACTAGTTATTATTTCCATAATTAATTATTACGTAGAAATCCCTAATGAGAAAACAAGCAAAGCCTTAGATCCTCATTCTGATTTCCATTCTTTGCACATTTATGAAAAATTGTGTTTATTAAATATAGAAGACAAAGGCTTTAGAAACATATGCATAGTGTTAAGATAAATTTATTAAGTTAAAATTGAATCTAAATAATCTATACAAGTGTGAATTGTGCTTAGTTAAGTATAACCTTTGAGGATTTGGATTTTGACACTTGCATACTCGATCAAGAAAATGATTGCAACATAGTAAATGATTATAACCACATTTTAATCTCAATCGTTGGATTTACTTGGAGTAATCAGTCATTTCTAAAAAAATTATGGATGTTGGAGTCGGAAGGAGGATTTATTAACTACTACTGCTATTACCATAGCATAATCTAGCTATAGGAGCATGATGTTGAAGGTGAGTAAGATTAATAATAAGTTAAGAGAAATTTTTAAAAAGTTTTTGCAACATGAATGTGTTATTCTGTTAAATATCAAAAGTTGAATCGAGTGGATTGGAATGAATTGAGTGTGGATTGTAGATTGCATTGCATTGTACAAGTATATAATATTATAAGAGAAGTTTTTAGAAAATAAAAATGATAGATCGGGTTCGTTTTTCTTGCTTGCGTTGCAACTAATACTAAATAAGAAATACACATGATGTTGATGAGGACAATGATGATGATAATGAAGGAAAGAAGTAGGTATGTCCATACTTACATTTTATCTATCTACCTGAATACTCTTTAATAATTCTCTGTACAATTCTACATCATTGCATTTCATATTATTATTACACTACATTGCATTACATTCAATTCAACAATAGTAAAGTGTACAGTGAGGCAGAGCAACTTCTTGATGATGATGAGGATGATAAAAAAGTTCTTGAATCCAAGTTGGTCAAATCCAGATGCATTATAAAGCAATGCAACGCTTGCAGGTTGTTCCTCCAACAAACTCTTTTTACCTTTGGTAAAGTCCATCGTTTCTTAAGTTTCGTTTGATGCCATGCAGCAAGGTAATAAGTAATCTTGTATTTTTTTACTCTCTTGTCTGTCTGTAGGTAGGTAGGTAGGTTTGGTAGGTTGGGAAAAGGTATGTGTATTGCCGTAAGATATAATATTATTATTATTATAATAATATACGAGAATGTTCATGTACATTTTATAACAAAAGGTTCTGAGGGTTGTTCTTCTATCCAAGAAAGAAGTTTAAGTAAGTGAGGTTTTTTCGTCAACTCTTATAAGAAGTAAGAACTTCGTCCTCCATTTTGCTCTTCCTTACTGCTTCTTACATGCCCATAGGGCTTTCAACCATTTTACATTTACAATTTACACCACATTTATCCAAAATTATTGCTCGTATACCCATTAGCCATCCCTTTTTTGAACTTTGTAAACTTCTAGAAAAATTAAATGTTCAATTCCATCTCATTCAATGAGGTTATGAGATGATACAAAAAATGTTTTATATATGCCGTGTGTGCATGATGAGATGAGATGAGATCAAAACGGTGTATAGCTAAATAAGTGTAAAAATTAAAAGTTATATGGGAGAAAAAAATTATTAGCAAGAATAATTTTGAACAATTAATGACACATAAATACTTTTAAAATTGTTGTTTTTGTATTGTTTCTCTCTGGGCAACAATACAATCTTATTTAGTATGGATGAGGATAAGTTTGACAGGGGATGGTTGATTCCTTGTGGGAAAACAATTGGCATTTCTTGAAATTAAGGGAGAACAAGTCAAACCTTTTTGATAGAGTATATACTAGCCTTTAGTTTAAAGAATTTTGCATTTAAAGTCTAATTCTTTAACTTTCTCACTTTTAAGAATATGAATTTTTTATAGATCTGTTGTTTTACTTTTTGTCTTTGTCTTTTAATCTGTATTTTACCATACGTTCCTTCCTTATCATTTGCACAGCCATTATTCTTTTAGTAGACAATATGCACAGAGGAGTAATCAATAGAGAAATAAGAGTAGGGGTTGGATGGGGATGTGATGTTTGATCTGTTTTCATATTTTATTATGTAAGTTGCACCCAAGTCGACTGTGTTTTAACAGAATTTTATTAGTTTTAATAACTCCCCTTCTTAGTTTAATAGTCTAGAAGAAATATGAAAATGAGTTCCGATAAAAATTTATGTGAGTGTTGTCATGAATGAGGAGGATTGGACTATTATATATGTGCATTGTGTTCTGCTCTTATGCATGGGATGTGTTAAAAAGTTATCAAAATATGACTCTACTGATGAGGATGATGAATGCTGAAAGTATGCGTAAACTCGTAAAAAGTCAGTTTAAGAAGTAAGTGCAATAAATGAATCACTGAGTAAGCAGAAACGAACAAAATAAATGTGGTGGTAACAACAACGATTAAAATTCAAGAACCAGAGAAATATGAGTTGCTCTCACCGATAAGTATGAAACGTAGGAAAGCCAACCTCAACCAACCAACCATGATGATAATAATATTATTAATAATGGCTCATGGATGGATATGATTATTATTATGTCTAGTAGATCTCACTAGATTATTACAAGTAACTCTTGTACAAGAGCTATTAAAAATAGCGCATTGCATTCCTTTGTGGGAAATCTACAACTCATTTCCCATCAACTAGGCACAACTAGAACTATCAAAATCGCCATTCTAATTCTAACCATCATTTTGATTCTTATTGTGAAACTCCGACCCGACCCTATTATTCTGTCCTTTTTGTTCCCTGCTCCGTGTCCATGTCCTTGCAAAACACTAAAGTAAATTTAACCGAGATGCCGACGATGATACGATTACTATGTAATGTAGGAAATTGCAAAATGAATGTGTATTCAACCTGTCATGTCTGAAATTACTAATACTTTTCTCCACTATATGCATGGTGGAATGCAGTGTGTATTTATATCACACCCTCGTATACACTTAAGTTAGGCATTACCTCCGCGGTGCACAAAGTGCAAATCGGTTTATTTATCTATTTATTTATGCATGAATTTGGGATGTGGAATTTCCTACGAGAATCATAGTCGCATCCCTGAAGTTCACATCAGTAGTTTATGAATAATATGCAAAATGCAACACAACAACGGTAATACTTAATGAAAAAGACTTGACTTGAATCTTCCGTCTGTTTGCTTTCAAATGAGAATAATAATGAAATAATACAAGAGAGCGTTTCTGACTAGGCCGTATCAATTTATATTCTGTGTTCTGAGAACGTTACGTATGGCATTTGAAACATATTGTTTAACCGTGGATAGTAATATGTTCTTGAAAGTTTTACTTTTGTTTCGAGTTCTTTGCGACTTCTGCATAAAATTTCATCTTACGTGTTATAAAAATTTAATCTGAAATGAAATTAGTTAGAAATCCTTGTCAGACTGACAGGAAGTTAGGGAACAACAGGCTTAGAAGAAGTATGCAAAAGTAAGGTATGCAAAGTTCAATATACATTATTACATGTGACAGAACAAGAGTCAGGTATATATTTGCAAAAAAGATACATTTTTTATAAGGGATTTTGATATTAAGTTGAATGGGTAATAGGAAGGGAAAAGATGTAAGGAAATCTTTCACTTTATTATTATATATAAATGCTTTTTTACTTAAAGTGAAGACCAAGAAGAGAGAACGAAGGGGTTTTTTCTTCATAAAGAGAAGAAAAACACAGGCAAGAGCTTAACTTTAATTTTTTCCGAAGGAGAGGAGAGAATTGTAATAAGTTTAATGGAAAAATTTCCAGGTTTTAAAAATAATAAAACAGTCTTCAGTAAGTGGTTCACATAGTTTGGTAAAGTAGACGTGAAACGGGTAGTAAGGGCACTTTTTTGTTATACAAAGTGAAGGAGGCTTTTTGCATGGTATAAATATTTAACAGAGTGGAAAAAGTTTTTTAATGATCAGTGTGTAACGTACACTAAACTAAACTTTTCAATTTTGCCGAAAAATATCAACTTTTTTGTATCTTCAGACTTCTCTGAGTACACAATATACAAAAGGAAACTAGAAAACAAACCCTGTGCTTTGTACTTGTAAATTCTAGGTATTCTGATTTTGGTCGTTTCAGTCGTGTCGTGGTGATGCCTGCCTTGTACTTTTTTATCTTGTTCTATTCCATACTTCCAGCTTCTAACTTTCATATTACTCATAGTTTCCAGTTCCACACACTTTGAGAATACAATCTATCTATATAGGTATCTTTAAAAGATTCCTTTCACAAAGAGCAACCTAGCACCAACAAGACCAAAACCAGTCTACCCGACATGGGATGGCAGGAAGTTCTATCGGGTAATTTATCATCACATGTAACCTCCAGTGGTGTAAGTTGCACCCGAAAAGTCTACTCTTTGTTGCTTTCTTTTCGTTGGTGACAAAATTTATCAACTTTTGGAAACTCGAGAAATAACATGCATACTTGATCACACATAGAAACAGAGATGCATATCTTCTATTTGTATTCCACTAGTACAAACATAGTGACACGTCCGGATTGTTTTTTACTATTTTCTTTAGATCCCATTGTTACTTTTATACTATTATGGAATATGAACTACTTATACACGCAGTGTATAATAATAATAATAGTAATAATAACAATGATAATAATAGTATCTAATATAGTTTACGTATGTTCCGGTCCGATTTTTTTTCCTCTGTTCTTCTGTTCCTGTACGTTGCATTGCTGGAAGGTAGTACTTTTGATGGAATAAATAAAAATGGCAAAGTGGCCTGCTTAGGACTGTATAAAATCTAACATAAAATCTGGAATTCTAGAAGAGTTTGTTGCTTTCTTTGATAGCGGCCCAAGTAAGATGTAAAGTAAAAAAGATAGTAAAAATTGTCCAGAGGTTTTACTTTCAAGCTTATCTTTCAACTGAGACTAGAATATACAATTTTTGGCACTAAAATCAACAAATAAGAATGAAAGAAACAAAAAAGTGAACTAAGGATAACTTAAAGGAGTTTAATTTTTAACTAAAATCAAAAATAATAATTCTGCAGGATTAAGTTCAGGAAATGAGACAAAGGATGGACGATTTAAAAAAATCAGTTTTAACTGGAATTTAGATATAAATTCTAATAAAAGCTTGAGCATTAATAAGTTTAAATACGTCCCAAAGAATGGGTATTAGGTAACTTAAGATATGGTATTAAACGTGATGGAGTAGGATAAAGCTGTGACGGTAAGTGGTAGTGGTAGTAATAGTGAGTTGTGGTGTCTAGGCATTTTAGGTGATTCAAGGAAAAGCCATTAGGTAAGAGCCTTATCAGAATTTTCCCATGGCCCTTATCTCTCCCGTCTCGGTTACACGATCTTAAAAGGAAATCTAGGTGAAGCTTTGATAGTGCTCCATAAAAGCCATTAAATTCTTTCGTCATCCGCATTAAGATAAAGAATTTCAAAAACGAATTTTTATTAGAATTTTTTCTCTTTTGCTCCATCCCATCATTCCTATCCATTCTGCCTGTGTCTGACAACACAGGTAATTTTACTGGTCTGGTTTGAATGCTTTTTTTAATATTAATATCATGCTGCTATGCATATTATAATAATACAAAATATTAAAGAACTTATGAGCAAGCAAAGCAAGTCAGGTCATGCATGCATGCATACGCTTTAACTTTTACTTTTACCTAAAAGCATTATTATCTGCTAGCGATTAGGCTCCTTTTTTCTATTCTAGTACAGTGTGTGCCTTGAGTAAAGGTATGTAAAGGTGGGTAATATTATCTATCTATTGATAATAATAAAAATATAATAATGTAATAATAAATTCTTTAGGAAACTTGAATAGCCTTCATTCTTGAAAAATTGCTTCTTCTTGCCATAGAATATAATGTGGATATGTGGAATGCATATATAATAAAAAAATAGAGTAAATCAATTTCCGTTCTGAACAATGTAAAAAATGGGATTCCATTCTCAGTTCAAATCAATCTTATAAGCCATGTTCACTCCAATCATAATCATTCTTTCATGGGGTACTCCTAAACTTGTAACAATATTACGAGAAAGTTAGAAGATGAGCTTGAAGACGATGATGGTCATAGTGTAACATAAGTGTAACACAATGTAAGATATCTAAAAGAACCTCATGAGGACTTTATTTTGGCTATCGCTTGAATACTTCAGATACCTTTAAGGAAGGATGAGAGTGCTTCGTGTAGAAGAGTTCGTTTCTGGTGAATCGTGCAACCAGAACACTAAAGTAAAAGCTTCGTACATAGTTTAGTGTGTAGTTGTAACTTGTCAGATTTCAAAAACTGAAGCATCAAGAAAATCATGATTTATCGGGTCCTTCCTATCCACCAAAACTCGTCTTCAATAATATTACTGTATGTGCTCTGCTCTATCTGGCTGAATAACCCTGCACAGTACTTTGATTTAGGGAACTACATAAAAATCATAAAAGTCGAGGAAAGAGCCTTGGTTTAGGAAAAACTAAACTTACTAATAGTAACTTGGTTAGTCTCAAACTCTGTACTATGTATTTTCTATAACATAATATGAATCTAATTCATCCTCATATTCATCTTCTTATTCATCTTCCTCCAAGACTATTGATATAAAAGTTTCTAGTATATAGGTTACTATTACTCTGTCATTTTTTATGAGTACGTCGGGGCAATATTGGATCTTCGAATGAGAAGTACTTTGAGAATGAGAAGTTATTGGATGAGAATGAAAATGTTTTGAATGTGTCAGACTGGGTGGTTAGGCTTTTGGTGAATGGTGATGGCACACGGTGGTTGGTAGTAGTGGTCTATCTTGTCAGTTTGAAGGGAGCAGAGATGAGAGTGAGAAAAAGAGCCGGGTGAGATGATCATTTTGGCAAATTTGCTGAAGATAGGATGGCTATAAAAAGAGTTATGGTTGGTGAGGTGGAATCGATCGTCCTTAAGGTCGCTCTTCTTGTTAGATTATGACTTGCTTTCTCTTCCTTCCGTCCGTCTTCCTTTCTTTTGGAAATTTTTTTGTGTCCACACTATGAACTATGACTACTTTTCCTGTTTCGGCACAACTAACTAGAATAAACTAGTGTCCTCCACTCTTTCTTGACTCTTCAATGACCACCATCCATATCGTATCATATAGTCCATTGCAAGACACAGTAGTAGTGGTCATACCTCTGAACACTAATATTACTATTGTATATATATGTATGTGTACACACATTATGACATGACATACAAAAAAGAGACAAGAATTCATACTCAGGCAACGGGTGGCGGATGTTCGACACTCGAGATTGAGATCCGACCTAACTGGATCACAAGACATTTTTTACTGTATTTTCATACATGGGATTTACTGTCGAAGAAATGGAGGAAAAATCTCAAAGTATTTTTTCCAATGTTGAATATATCAATGTAACAAGGGGCATCATCTTTAGTCCTGTAGTAATATGCAATAGTAATAGTGTAATGGTACGGAGCAGTGGTGCATAAAAGATGTAATATATTATTTATCTAGTTCAGAGCTGAGGACAAGAAGATCATCTTAAGGAAAAAAGTCGTGAGCATAAAAAAGTGCATTGACCATCTTTACTATTGCTTCCTCCTTGTTCTTTATCTATCTGTATCTGCTTTCTAACTGTGTTTCTCTCTCTCTCTTCATCTAGCCATTTGACTAGGATCTAGAACCTCATCTCCTTCACACAATGTTATATATAATGCGAATATTACTATTGCTAACTATCATGATAGCTTCTTCCAAGGAGCTAAAGAGTCAAAACAGGATGGAAGAGAAAAAGGAAAGAATGGATTTCTGATAAAGAGTCGTTGCTGAAATGTTGAAAAAAATCGGGCTCATAAGCTATCCGAAAGAGAAAATAATAGTGATGTTCCTAGTATCGGTGTATATTATGTGACTTTGCCAGCCGGAAAAAAGCAAGTGTTAAAGCCCAATGTATCACAATATATATGCAAGGGAGATGTGAGGAAGTGAGCCAGAGTCATTCATCGAAGTCGCAAATGCACACTTGTATTCCATAGACGGATATATTGGTATGCAGATTTCGCGAAAAAAGTAGACAAAAGAAGGTAAAAGGAAAGTAGGGAGGGTGATGTAGTAAAAACGTTCTCATACGATTGGATCTTTATTCGTGGATTTCAGTTGTTGAGTCCTTAGGATGATCACCCTTTGTCAGAGAATCATTTCATACGAATTTTATGGATCCATTTGCATTATCATCTTGTAGCCCAAATGTGGTTATCAAAAAGATCCTTCCTTCCATACTAAACTTATCTACTACTTATCTACCTACATTTTATCCTTATTCCTCTTCTGTCCTTTACTAAATTATTCTCCACTCCTTATCCTTCACCTTCTTCCTAAACATTTCCCTTTCTTTCACTTTTCCTAACAAGGAATATGTATTTACCCATACTATACATACCCGATGGCACCTACTTACTCGTTCAAGTTTTTCAAGACACAATTTCACCCAGAGACTAAAATAAAACCAAGTAAAACTCTTGTTGAAAAGACCAAGGAACTTTACTTGGTAGTGGCACAAGTGAAAGTAAAGATAGAAAGAGAAAAGCAAATCAGTTGGCCAATCTAGTGTGTGTGTGCCTACTGAAAGAACTACTGCTTATTTCTATTTCCCATTATATTCTAATACATTTGCCATTATTACGGTTATAAATGTATTTTACTCAGTACATTACGACTAGTTTAGAAATACTTCTTATGAGTAAATTGATGCGTGAAATCCTACTATCAATTCCATTGTATAGTCTCGTAGCTTTCTTTATTTATTGTATAGGAGTATATAATACAGTTTGGGTTGTATGCACAACTAAAAGTTTCCCGTTCTTGGATATCTCCTAGCTGGATCTGGACTCCTCCTGCAATTTTCATTATTCACTCCGTTCTGAATGATTTCGTGTGATATAATATAATATAATAAATAAATTCAACCCACCCATATTCCACTTTGCACATTGCATTTGCTACTTTCAAGAGATAGTGTGTGGCATGGACTAGGGAACTTGGACCAACTCTGAATTTAGATTCAGAATTCGAATCTCAACAGGAGTAGTCATCTCCAATGCCAAAGTGAGTGGAGAGAATCATCGTTCAGTAGTCAAGTAGTCAGATTCATACTGCTATTTATGTCTGTCGACAAAATCTATTACAATGGGGTCGGTAGTCCTTGCTACTTCTCTTGATATTACAACTCTGCTAGTATATTTATGGATAATATGCTTAGAAACTGAATATTGGATACAAGAGGTTGAAAATAAATTGATAGATGGAATAAAATAAGAGTAGGTCTCTTTTGGTTTTAGTTAAAATAGAAAACTAAGGAAAAAGGCCTAAGATGGACGGTAGGCGAAGTAAAACCAAAACCTAAAACTTGAACCCGAGCAGGCAGGCAAGGAAGTAGGAGAGAATTATAGACGGGAGAACAAATAGATACCACTGTGAAAGGGAGAACAGACCACCAAGACTATTTTACCTTTTATGGGCACATAAGAGAAAGTTTCAAACGAAACCTTTCGAATTCAATTCAATAATAATATAACTTATGGAATAAAAACTTTCCTCTGCAACTTGATTAAGCCCGAGTCAGGTTTCTTATTCGTAACCTAACCGAACCTAACGTACATAATTTCACCAAGAAGCTAAAGACAGTAATTTAATAGATATTTGGCTTCAAATTTCATGTACCGTGGCTGTATGTAACATACCCCTATGCCAAATTTCAGCTTTCTACATTGAATTTAAAAAAAACTAGTGTGTTTAACCTTGTGGGGTCATTGAAATCATGAAAAACAAAATTTGGTTTGAAATTTCATTTCCATAAACCAAATTTCAACTATCTACGATGACTTCTAGAACATTGTTAACGTTTCCGTCATTGGTGGGAGTTTTTGTCCCCCCACAGGGCAAATGCTGGACCCACGTTGCCCATATTCGAACTCGGTTTGCAATTTGACAAAATACACATAGAGTCAAAATTTCGTTCGGATCGGTTAAAGCATTCTTATTTATCGTCAGACGGACACAGAAAGACATGCCAAAGTCCTAGGCTCGGGCTAAATGTGAAGTTGTTCTACTGAAATCGGTTTGATTCCTCCCAAATTTACTTTACAGATTAAATAAAGGGAATTTGCTTAACAGTCGGGTTGAAATAATAATATATGAGGACTAAGGGCCAGGATTACTAAGCATGAATGAGTAAGAGTAAGTTGTACGGATTCCTGTGCTGAACTAACAGAATAGTTCACAGCTCTCTAGCAGAGACGAATAGGACTTTAATGTATAACAGGATGAGAGTAAGCCCTAGATGAAAGTGCAAAGAAGGATTATGGAATTAGGAATAGATGAATTTCGAGAAAATGCTTTTGCCACTACTGGAGATGGTGGTAGAATTTTAGATCTAGTAGTCTGCCCAGTAATAGCATTCTGAAGTCGAGTGAGAGAAAGAAGAATTAGATGTGATATTTTGAATGATTACTTCAACTACCCCTGACAGGGGTAGAGTTCGATTTGGTGGAAACATTTTATATTAAATTTAAACCTTACATACATACATTATACATAGATTAATATAACATGGAGTTGAAATTTTTCCACTGAATCACTCCAATACTATTCTAATAGAATAGGTAATACCATTTTACATTTACATGATCTGGTGACCTTTTGCTTTGAGATATTTTTTGTTTTTAATAGTGTTTGCATAAACTACACCTCCCAGGGATGTGTCCTTGTTCTAGATTAGAATAATAGAATTTCTTGGAGCATTGCTGAGTACATACGGGATTGGTTTCCTTAAAATGAGACGAGGCTGAAGGAGAAAGAAGTTCCGTTAAAAAATAGGACAAATGCAAACATCGGTGTAGAATACAATACCAATATGTCATTATCTCATTTCATTCTTATTTGAATTCCAGAACTGAAATGATTTTTCCAGACGGGTGACACACAAGACAGATGTAAATATAATAGAATGGAATAGAGAAATAAGAAAAAGAATAGAATAGGGAATAACTTGGGTATTGGATTTTCTGTTCTTGGAGAAAATGAAAGAGATGACAAGAACAGGGGCACATTGATAATAATAATAATAGCTAGATTCTTCGTATACACACCTCGGTTTTTCTTGTCTTTGTCTTCCTCCTTAGTGTTTGAGCTGAGCCATCCATATAATAATAATGCCTTGTCCTCCTAGAGTTCTTGTATTATTCGGTTTCTATAATTTGATGAGTTGAGTGCAAGAAGTGATTAAGTGCGGTGAGAAAGAAGACATTCCCATTTGTTGTAAAAAAACAGGAAGATTGTGCAATCGATGGGAAACAGTTGTGTTCAATAAAATAAAGTTTTTGAACTATTCTTGGAGTCTACTTTATGATGTTTTTCTCAGATTCTTCCTTTAAAAGAGCTATAGGACTTCTAGAGCGGTGGTAGTATGTTTTCCCTACTAGTAATGTAAGAGAATGTAAGTTAAATGTAGTACAGATGGTTCATAAAGGTCCTTCGTATGAGTGTTCGAATTTCGACTTTTTATAGTGCGAATAAGAAAGAAAGACCACTTCTTCTTTTTAGAATCGATTCACAGATTCAAATCCATCTTTTCTTCTGTCTCTTTCATAATATTACAACTGAGGAAAGGGAAAAAGGGATTTCAGTCCTTGCTGATTCTGAGACACATGAGATCGGACACGGTCGACTGAACCAAATCGGTTGGTTCTTTAGATTTTTTTTGCTAAAATATATAAGAATCTTTCCAATCCTGAACTTTACTCTGTCATAATAATCCAAAGGGCAGACCAGAGGGAACATGAATAAAGAAAAGTAGACAGTAAAGCAGGAGCAGATGAAGGAAAGCTCAATTTCACTATCATGGTCACAACAAGGGCAGGGGAACTCATTTTACTTCAAATTCTCTAGACTTTCTACTGAGAAAAAAAGCATATTAACAAATAGTACAAAAGTACAATCCACCATGAAGATTACAAACATTGGGATATTCAGGAAAAGGAGAAGTAAAAGTAGAAATAGTAGCAGGCTCTAGAAATGCCAGCATCATCATAATCGCAATCCCATCACCCACCAACATAACGACCAAACTGATTCCAAGCCCATCTAAAGTAAAGTGAATCTCTTTAGAAGATCCTTCTCGTTTTGAACCTACGTATCTCCTTCCCTTGTACAGAGTGTTTTTAGCAGTCCAATACTTATTGTATGCATGAAACTTAGCTTTTATGTATCTCCTATATTTCCTTACACTTTTGACTGCGTGTGTGTGACTTAGGTACGGAGGAGTGTTTGTGAGCCTTCTATTTAATGTTGGTATATGGTGACTGGTGTGGGCCTGGTGGGCAAGTTGGTGCTTTCCCCAAAAACCAACTTGGTCTTTGGGATGGCAGAAGTAGCTCTTGTTGAATATCCCTTGCTTTGCTTAGAACCACGAAGGGAGAAAGAAAGACACCGAGAAATGAGTAGCAGAGGCCAACCAGTCTTCATTCAGAGTTGGTCCGTGCCGTTTTGTTCTGTTCCAACGCAATCACCCTTCTTATTCGTGGTTACACTCTAAAACCTTTTTTGTTCCGTCGTCTCTTTTCTCTCCGAATGGAAATTTTATTCCTTTTAAGATGAAACATGGCAAATTCTAAAAGCAGTCAAATAATAATAATAATAAATACAGTAATTTTAGGTTAGTTACCAGTGCTACTAATAAAAGTACTACTATTTACTACCCCTTATCAAATCAGTAACAGTCATCTCAAGTAATTTTAAACAAAACAGGTACTCTACTCATACTGAGCAAGTTGTAAGACATCCGGGTGGGTATCGTTAGTTTATTTGATACTGTTATTACTAAAAAGATGAAAGAAGCTCAGTAGTTAAGTAGATTATACAAATTATACTAGATGAGACATGAGAGAATGGGGTAGTTTCTTATTGACATTAAACGGGCTTGATAAATACCATAAACACTTATTAGTTTAATAATAAATTTCATATATATATAAGCAAGTATCCGATATCTAATTGGAGATCGTGATAATATCTAATCTACCAAAAGAATATTGTTAAAATATTATTACACAATAGCTATTTGTGCTTGTGGAGTAAGTAGAGTAGTAGGTGTAACTGGAAGCATTAGAAAAGTAAAAGTTTCTCCTTTCCATTTGGGGAAAAGTCCAACATCAACATATAGGACATACAAGTAAGTGTAATACTAAAACAACAGAAACAGACCAAGTTTCTTTACATAAATACTAAAGTATGATGAACTATAAACTATTGGTCTTAGCAGATACAAAGCTCTGAGTTTGCAACACCAACCAATTAGTTTTCCCAAACTCTTGCAGCTGAATTTCGCAAAGTTATTATTTTACTGTATTTTACTGTAAACTAGACATATGTGTGTTCTTGTATCTGTAAGTACTAAACGTACATAAATTTATAATTATTTTGTGAAAGCAAAAGCAAGCAAAATGTGAGAAAGGATTCTAGAAATAGATGTTTTCTTGTTGTTCTTGAAATGAAATGAGTCTGTTTCATGAGAGAGCCGTCAAAAGCAATGCATTCTACTAATAACTACAAAACAGTTCTTGTCCCTTTTCATCCTTGTCCCTTGTGGTTTTTTGTGCTTCTGTTTATCTCCTAGTCAAAAGCAACAACTACGTAATCATAAACTTAATACGAATTTTGTTTCATCTTTTGAACTTACTTTGAAGCAATATAAGTTTTTTGAACTTCTACAAAAAGATAAATACTGACTGTTTTAATGATACATGAAATGATGCAGGAGTCTGCATATTTAACAGTTAAGTCATCCATCTCATCAGGACATATCACATTTTCAAAGCTTTGAATAAACTTTTAGTTATCTAACAAAGTGATAAGATCTAAACAATTTTGTTGGTGGGTACATTCATTTGTGGTGTTTTTCGGGGTGAAATACACCGTCGGTGGTGTTATGTGAGACAAAACTCGTAGGCGAAATATTTAAGACGAAGAAGAGGAAACTTGAGACATCCTGAGAGTTCCTTGAGTAGTACAAAATAAATTGACAGAACATGACAAATCAGCGTTCCAGTAAGTTGCCAAAATAATTACTTACATTATTTCTTTAGATCTAGTTACATCATAATGGTTAAATACAATACTCTTACTCTTTTGTAATGTTATACCTACCCTAATGCCTGAGATGATGATGAGCACATTTTAAGGTTTTTATTCACATTGCAACCAATCCACATATTTATTACATGGTTTGCCTAAATAAGTTCAATGTAATAGGGATTACAAAGAGTTTACATTTCACATAAGTATTGAGCTTAAGACTAGAGGCAGTAAGTAAGCAAGCACAAAACAAGGCCCCTACAGTCATCTAAGAAGTCTTAACAAACTTCAGCAGTCAACTTTAACTCATGGTTAGCTTCAGACCGTAGCATTTATGTGTCGTTGTAGTATCACAAAGAACATGGAATTACAAATTGAATACGTTTTACAATGTTATTGTACCCTTGTAACTCTGATGTTATTCATTTCCGTTTCACTACCACCACTGTACTTCAGGAAAGGAAGGTAAACTTGCACAAATGTAAGGAGCATTAGGCGAGCATGGTTTTGTGTCCGTTTGTTGTAATATCCAAAGGGTTGGTTTGCCTTCTTGGTCTTCTTGGTTCGAGGTGGTAGTTTAAAGTGTGACTGAATTGAGATAAATGTTGTTAAGAAACCCGAGAGTGTTTGTTAATATATTACCCCAGAAGACTGACGTACCTGCTTGCATTCCTGATTATCCTCGCACACAACGAACCAAAGAGTGAGAGGTTTTCGCTTAGAGTAAAGATAACTCGACTTGACTTTATGGCTAGCCTCGTGCTTTAATGCTTTCTCTTCCCATTAACTTTTGTTATCCTTTAGCTTTGCCTTTTTGGCTCTGGCAGATATTATAGATAAGTAAGGATAAGGATATCAGAGTGAAATGTAGATAATATGGTACATATATGTATATAGAAGCAAAAGAGTGAGGGATGAAGGGTTGGTTGGTTCAGGTATATAAATACTTATAATTCGAACTCATACGAATATAAAATAGAATGCATGCACACAAGAAATCGACTTGGATAGAGAAGTAGAGAAAGAGATGAGGTTAGGCAGTGAACAAATAAGAGGAAGAAATGGCAGACACATGAACATAATTTGTAATGTGTGTTTCCAACTTTTCAAAATAATTAGCCGTCGATCCATCAATCTTAGTTTTTTGGATATGTCAGCTTTCAGCTTGCATGCTGGTTCCCGTTAGAAAGGGGATGGGAAATGTGTCATCGCTCTGGCTTGGAATAACACAACGTTACATATACATATATTATATTGCATTATTACACAGAAAGAAAGATATATTACATGGTAGGTTGAACAATTTCTCTGTATGTAAGATACTAATGCATACATGATACACGATTATAAACACTTTTTTCTATTTTACTTTTTACGGACATGATGACTGCAGATTTATAACACGCACGGCAGAAAGAAGTCGTAATAAACAACGGCATTTACTATTTAGTTCATACTTGGTTGAGCGGATGAAAGATTTTTCTCCCATTTATTTACCAAGTGCCATGTAAGTAAGCAATCTTGCATCTTACAAGCTTGAGTGATTACTTTGTTTTAGCTGAAGCATTTAGAGCTCATCTATCTATTTAGATATCTTTCCGTTCCATCTCCAGAGAGAGAGACAACAAGCAACTGCAAACAGGAAGGAAATGAGCAAGTAAGGAAGAGGATGAGACCCCTTAGCAAGCTCTTTGCGTTTTTCAGTATTTGCAAACTAGTGGAAGTGCTAGTTTGACGAGACGAGGATTTAAAATAAAACTGGGATCGGTCATGTTTGTTAAATGACTAGGAAAGTAGATAAATCGTTGTGTATGTAATGTAGGTATGTGTTCAATCGCGTAGAGCTATTTGAAGAGGGATGAGATTTGATTTGTTTGTACTTTTTCATCATCACCATCACCCAAGCCACCACTACAGGAAATAAAATGCATGTATCTCACGTACACGCTGACGTTGTTCAAGGATTTTCTAATACCTTGCAAACTAACGTAACATCATCGTCTAGATGCCAAGTGAGGCCCTCACTAACACAGTGCAGCGTACCAAACAGCGTGTATATACCTTTTAAGTAGTTATTTAGCACTCCAGACTTGTGTTACTCTGTTACCAGTACATTTCTTATAACACAAACTACTGCATCATAATTTCATAATGTATACATTTGTCAAAATGAACTATTTCACATGCAAAGTTTGAAATAAATCTAGAAACGTAAAGTATATTTCCTTAGCTTGGTGGAAAGAACGATAAATTGAAAGAGCCTTGATAAATATTGTGACTACTGAGAAACTCTTGTTGAGATGAAATTGAGATATAACATTTTGCTCATGAGATATTGAGACATGGGGGAAAGAGAGAGAAAAAGAGAAAGCAAGTGATATTTTGATTTTAGCCATAGTTTATTACACAATTAGATCCACTACTACTACTATTACCAAAGATTTTATACGAGAAATAATACGAGGGAGAAAGTTTACTAAGTGCAAGAATTGTTTCTAATGTGTCAAGGATAAGGCATAGGGGGTGAACCCATGTTGGATGGAAATGACAGAAAGAAAGAGAAAGTGTTTACGTATGAAATAGATTGAGTGCAATAATAAAAGTATAAAAGTAGTGTCTTTAGAGCTCACTGTGGATATTGTGTGAATGTAATAGGGGAAAAGTAGTAGTATTGAGTGAAAATGGAGATGAGAGTGAGTATAATGTAAAGTAAAGTAGTGGAAATAGTAAATATGTCTAATAAGTGTAAGTACCAAATGCTGTTACTCTGAAGAAGTAAGGAAGGAAGGGAGACATGAAGTTGTTGTTGTGAAAGAGGAGGACAAGTGGTTCTATAATTGTTGACAGAATGGGACATCAATGCTCTTCTATATCGAGTCACTGATGGTCATGATCGTTGCTCAGTTGTCGAGAACCTCGTGAGAGTATATTTTCAATTTGTGAAGAAAAATAGGCTAATAAGTGTGACATAATAGAAGGCATTTTATCCGAGAAAGGAGATTCCAGGCTGTAGGGAATGTCGTCGGATGGGTAATGTAAGAGTAATACAAGTAAGCAAAGTAGTTGTTTAGTACTTGGTAGTTTATACAAGTACACAAGGCATAGTGTACATTCACATTGCAAACGACAACCAAACCAAACAAAAAAAATTGTATTTCCCTTGATACCCATCTAGGGAAATACAATTTTATTTGTATTCGTATGTCTCTTCTCTAGCTCTGCTGCTTCCTTTGCTGAAGTCCTTTTTGGGTGCCGTGTAGTAGGATAGACGGAGGTACCCCACTCGACGACCTTATAGGTCGTTGATACTACTGCTGATGATTTTGATGATATGTACCGGGGGCAACTGCAGTGACAAGAAAACGATGATGCTCACCAGCATTGTAGAAACCGAATGGTCCATGGTATGATGATACCATTGCATTTCCTTGGTTCTTCTGAATTTCCCTTCTACGACAACTAAGGGGACTCTTCTTGCTTGCCTGCTTGTTCCAACTTCCATGTTCCTCTTTGCCCACGGACCATGCAAGATGCAATGTTTAGCGTTGCTGATAATAGTATCTATTGCATGAAAGGCATCATGGCATAGGTCCATCTCCTTCTGTCTGTCGACTCTTCTGTCCGTTATGTGGGTAATGCTTGTGTTATTGTGTTGTATTGTCGTGACAGGAATGGAAAGTGTTTTCCATTAGCGAAATTGTGGTCATAAATTTTCCTGGGGATATGTCTTCGTAGACTGATATATTCCTCCGATTTAACCCGATTTATCGCTACGCGTTTTGGATGCTTTCTTAATACAATTTCTAAGTCTCATCTCATCCCCCGTGTTTGTTTCACTCTTTTCTTACTCCTGTCGACTCCAAGTACTAATGCTTATTGCTTATAGTGTGATATTACTTAGGCAATACTTATTCTCTGAATCTTTTCTTCTTTCCATCACTGATACGACTACTGCAGGTCCTTCATTTCAAACTGAGGTATCCCAAGGCCCAACCTTTTTTAGGTGTACTTATTACAAGGATTCCTGTACTATGTGCAAGCTATGAACACTTGAACACACCAAATTTTGATGTGCAAAATGTGCCAGCTCAACCCTCTCCAATCCGAATTCCCTTCTATCTTTCTCCCTTTTCTGGAAGACAAAAAGAGAAGACTGAAGGAGAAAGATATCTATCCGTCTGTCTTCTGGACAGAGGAGAAACGCTTGTTCGTGATGCCGTTGACTTAAGTGAACCTGAACCAAAATGGTCTCACTCGCTTTTCTTGACAGGAACATATACTTCACCTCCTCAATATTATTTCAACCTTAGTCCCATCTTTTATACAGACTAACCCTTTGCCATGCAAGTATGTGTCTTATGTACTTTATAAATACCAATTCTACTCTCAATACTGACGACTGGCCTGGCACTACCACAAGGCTGTGGATATGATTATTACTATGACCCTTTCCTTCCTTCCTTCCTTTTTCTCTTGAAAGAACTAGCCAAATAGCACTTGATTCATCTAGTCTACTTCAGAATAGAATTCTGGAAGGAAAATGCTCTTATGGAATGTTAGATCGATCTTTCTCAAGAGAAGTATGATTGATCAGCTAGAGACACTGAACATAGATTCTATTCACATTGACATGAGCTTTTCGAAAATAAGACATACGTTTGTCTGAATCATTGATTACTCCCGACTATAGAGGACTTGATAGAGGGTTGAATGAGTGTAATGATACTAATGAAGGTATGAAAGTTGATAACCCATTAGAAATATGTCCTATTTAAAAGAGAGTATACATCAGAAAGTCGAGATTCTTTGAAACCCTGTTCGATGAGATGTAACGGTGATGGTGTTCTACCGTGGTACTTGTTAGTTGATGAATGTTTGTGAGACGTGATTTTGGCTACAACTCATTATTACTAATGTTTCCTTCTTCCCAAAGGAAGAGGTGAGTAGTCGAGGTTATGATTGAAATGACGTGTGAAATGAGATGAAAGTGACAGGAGGACTCTGGTGTAAGAATACAAACGGCTTATATAGGAATATATACATGCAGGCAGCTGTTGTTCATCATTAACTGATTTCTACCAACTGAACTGTGATGGGACTCATTTAATTTTGATGAAGGACTCCAATGCAAAGAAAGACGGAAAATGAAATGACGGAAACCTTCAAGTTTGCTTGTACAAACTTAGGTTGGGTTTAGAGAAATGGGATGATGATGAGAAAATTAATAAGAGGCACAGAGAGCGAGATGAGACTAACTCTTTGTGACTGACTTGACTTGAGACAGCGAAATGGAGTGCTAGTTAACGAGGGTTTAATTGCTTTATTTGTTCGCATCCTTCATTATTCATTAATTTGACTTTCTCCTCGTTTGGTTGCTAATGGCATGTCTTCATTTAGCACTGCATCTGGGGGAAATTGTACAAGTGCTGAAAATCTTCTTCCGTCTTGTTTACGTATTACTTAGACTCAAAAGTTCCAGTTCACCTAGGAGCCAGTTGTACTCATGACACTCTAGGCATACTTGTAACTCTTTAAAATCATCAAGTTTGAGTCTTGGGAATCGTCTTGATTCTTGAGTAATAAGTTGAATGGCAACGTACATCCGTTCATTTCATCCTTTCTTTAAAACATCCTAGAGCATAGTTTGGGTCTTCCAACCAAATGAAGAAGCTTTTTAGTTTATACCCTGCATATTTAAATGGTAGAGTTCACACTAAACCCTTTTAATAATGCCCAAAATACACACGGTCGAAATTAAAATAAGTGGGCTTTGAAGGTTAGGTTGGCCAGGGTCTGTGGCAGTATAGCATACAAAGTGTAATTTTTATTTCTTGGTGCGGTCTTGATAAATAGTCACATAAGTAATACTAGTGGTAGTTCTTCATCATCATGATAAGCCATGATGTGCCCACCCTACCGGGTTGTCGTTGTCACCCTTCTTTCGTATGTCTTCCAGCTTAAGTAAAGTTGACAAATTTTGAGCACGGATGGATGAGTGGAAATATCTCTCTTGTTAGTGTTGTTAGTACTATTAATTCTACCAACTATGTACAACTAAAGCCAAAGTAAACTCTAGAAGTAAAAGAAGGGCTTCCCAAGCCATTTACTTACTTAGCAAGTTTCTTCTGGTGAAAAGATACAAGCCAAAAGAAGTCATTTGGCTGCTCTTAAGTAATAAACTGTGCCTTTTGCGTGATTAACGAGACCGGTCTGTTTAGCTGGGGCTGGAGAGTTTGTGACTCTGCATCTTCTTCATCTAGTTTCGAGGTTTGTATGTTATTAGATTGGTTAGTAAGCCTATTTTTCCATATGCCTGTTTCCAGCCTTTCTAGTTTCCTACTTGGTTAGTGAATTATGAGTTTTGACTTCAACAATCCATGTTCCTATGCTTAATCAAGTGTCGACTGACTCTCCTAGAACTTTGTCTATTAAAACAAACTCCCAGCATGGAAAGTTGACTCAATGACTTATTTGTTTGTGCAAAAGTCAGAGTCCACATCTCAGTCGTCATTTATGGGTTTGAATTTCCATTCCACCAAAGAACCATCTCACCAGTCCACAGTCCCACCCATCCATTTATTTATTGAGACAGATAGTTTCCAGAACTATTGTTCCTTGCTTTTTCTTCTTCTACGTCCGTCCTCCTCTCCCCCGGCTTGGCAGCCCTAGAATTCTAAGCAAGTAAAAAGAGAGTCAAAAACTCCCTTTTGCTAATGCTGATACTCGTAAACCAGGGAACACTCACTCTTCAGTGGTGCGAGGAAGAAAGTCTTGCCCTAAGTAAAAAGCCCAAGCAAGTAAACTAAAAAAAAAGTGGAAGTAGTAAAAGTGAGTCCGGTCTGGCTCAACTGAAATTCTTTTTCGATTCAAACATATTATATAGATGTTTTACTGGGAAATGCACGAATAGAACGGAACTCACTTTTGCTTACTTCTTCTAACGTACTTTCATAGTTACTTGCAGGCAAAAGCAATCAGTGAACTAAAAGTAGCTTTAGTTTAGTTAGTTATCCTGGGCCTTTTAGAAAAACCCGACAAGATTAAACTACAGCTAGGAGCTGGTAGTAGGGCAAGTGGAGGAAGAGCAGAGAAAAAGCAATGATTCCAATCCGATTCCAAAAATCCTGAGATTCTAATTCTAGCTAACTTCTCTTTAATCTGCCAAAGGTATGGGGGAAAAGATGTATGAGTTAGGAGTTTGATGAGAAAATTGGCTAGACCAGACTCGGCTAGAGAAAATTACGATGGTTGGGTTGGTTTGTTTTACTAGTTTGGAACAGCAGTAAATCCTAAATCAGAATCTGGTAATGGTTACTTGATGATATGTAATGAGTGACATCGAGCCCAGTAGTGGAAGATTTTAATCTAATTTCTCATTTCACTTCGATTGGGGTATCACATTACACGATGCAATGCTCACTACAGAGTTGTAGTTAGCTTGGGCTGATGTTTTGTGCTAGTTATGACTTTTGACCAATTTACTTTGTTCAGCTAGGGTACTGGTCAAGCTTCTTCATCAGTTTATCGTTTAGCTCGCACATGCTGCAAACAACATCTGACGATCTGACAAAATTCACAACCGAAACCTTTTTAAAAGAGAACAATCGAAATCGAAAATAAACGATCACATACGCTCTAATTTTTTTGTTCTTTTATTGACAAGAAAAGAAAGATTCGAGGTTCAGTGTAACAATGATATGTAATAATATGCTATTATTACTTAAATGAATAGAAGGATGAATGGAGAGAATAGCTGGCAGAAGACGATAATAATAATAAGACGGTTATGCGTATGGTTATGAGCATTTGAGCATACAAAAATCCGGAAATTGATAAGAGTTTAGAAAAACTACATTATGAAGCCTCTACTACTTGTCTAACCACTGAGCTTTAATATTGCTCACCCATCTGTGTCCAGCCTGTTTGTTGCTCAGGCTATATTCAAAAGTAACTGAACCAAGTCTTCTTAAAGTCCAGTCACAAATAGTAGACAAGCTTTGTATTACATTAGAAATACAAGTGAATAATAGTAAAGACTTGAAGACCCTCTTGTGTTGGACTGGATGGGAGGACAACAATAATAGCCTGGATCTCGTTTTCAAGTCTCAGAGAAATTCCCAGTCGGGGGGAGCATATTGTACTTTCTCGGACAATAATATGCTCCTCTTGGTTGTCTGAGGTTTTCTTTCTACAGTAATGGGATAACTGTACATAGCTTCATTACACCAAAGCAAAGCAGAAACGTGTGTAGCTCAGCAGAAAGTAAATTGTACTTGTATTAGTTAGTATTTAAGATACTTGTAGTGAGCAAGGGGCTTAGTAAATTGCTTCCCATTGCAATCCACCGGAATCCAGCAGATGAAGACTTCTTCCAGTTTCACTTCTAATGGTAGAGACATATTGTGAAAAAGAAACCTTTTTCAGCTAGACTGCTGGACTGCAGGGTCCGTGGGTCCAGTAGATATCTATAGTCGAGTCAAGTCCAGCAGTAGCATATTACTTTCTGTACAATACAAAAGTATTTCCATTCCCATGGGTTCATGAACCATGGCATAATGGCATGATGATGGCATTGACGAATCTGCTGTGCAAGAATTTTCTTTGAGACTGGAGACGATATGGCCATTGTTACTAAACTGAAGAAGTTGAAACTGGATCCTTTTTAAGGACTTCTGAATGCTCCTGAATATCATGAACCTCTTGCTTTATATGTGTATACATGAACTATTGGCCCAGAAGCAAAATGAAATATGCTATAGGTGGTCCTTTGGTGGTAAGTAGTGGTGTATATAGAGATCCCCTTTAGTTTGTTCAATGGAAGTGGTTGTGTAAGGGACAGTCATAGGTGGTGAATGCGGCTGATTTGATGGAGTTTAAAATTGTAAGAAAGACCTTCTTTTTACATAAAGTTGAAAGTAGGTAAGGTCGGTAGGTAGGTAGGGAGGAAGTGTCAAGGTGGTTTCAGGGTTTGAAATGAAAACAAGTTGGCTGATGGCTCTATTCGTCGCTTGACGGACAAGCAAGGTTACTTCAGATGAATAGAAAAAGTTACCGTAAAGTTCCCTACCTGAGTGTAGCCTATGGTTATGCATTGTTGGCTAAGAAGATGTAAAATCTATTCAGAAGTAGTAGTGCAAAGAAGTAAGTGGTGGTCGTGAGTGGTGCCAATGCTTGTACTATATAGACACACACACCCACAGAGCCATGGTTTAAGAAACTATTCACACAGCTAGAAAGGAGTAAAAAAGAAGAAAAGGGGTTAAGTTTGCTTGACTGGAAGAAAAACGAATCGGACAAACTTTCTCTTGACTGTCCATCGAAAGAAGTGGTTTGTTCCTCTCAGAGTTGAAAATCTAATCCATGTGATGTTATGTTTGGGAAAAGAGCTCTATTCTCTCTGCTGACAACTTGTACAACTTATGGGTTGGTTTAGCCCCAACAGAACAGTGTAGACAGTAGGGAAAACATGCAAGTAACCAATGGTATCCAGGCCAAAAAGAAAGAACTTAGTTAGTATTACTAACCCCCACATTTACTCTATACATTTTTTACCATAAGCAATGCTAGAGAAGGCTACACTACTACTACCACCCATTCATGCAGAGCAGTAAGACTTTCTCTGTCCGACTGTCTCATAATTTTCTCATGTTCAAAAGAAAAAAGAGTTAAATTCAACGATAGATTTTTATTTCGTTCAGCCCTCTTTTTCTCATTTGGAATGAAGCAAGTGTTAGACCCATCACCAGCTACTACCACCTCTAACATTGCTTTGCCACAGCTTTCTCCCATTATTATCCTATTTTTTAACGAAGGAGTATTTACCTGAGATCTGAGCTCTCTGGTAAGTTTAGTCCATGGTGGTAATACGGTCCTTGGCAATGTAAGAAGTTTAAAAGTCTTTTCATCTTAGATTAGAACTGGTTACTGGTTGGGCTCCTATTAGTACTTTATAGGAGGATATTATTATTGGGACCTACGGTGGTGGTGCATTGGTACTTTTAACATTGTACCAACTGCCTAGTACATGGGTTTCTAGTTCTAGTCCTTCATACTGCTTAGTGGTATAGTAAGGGGTGTAATCTACAGAACAGGAAACTTGGATTTCTTCTTTTCTTAAAGTACAAGTTGAGACATAACGACCTTTTCTTGAGGTCCAAGTCTCCTTTTGAGTAATGTTATAAAGAACAAGTTTCCACCTTTTTTTACTCCCCTGCCTCCTCAACTTCGCTACTTCTATTCTAACTAAATGCACTTACATTTAGGTAACTACTACCACCGTGTCCTTTCTTACCGTTTACTTACTTCTTCATTCATTTTACTTTGTCCCCGTCTTCCCGTACCATCATCACCAAAAACATTTCATTCCAACTCTATGAACTATTATGAACCCTGCTGGTTGTAGAAGTTCTTTTCATTTAAAATGTGGTATAAAACGTGTACGTGAAGCTTTAAAAGGATATTATGAAGTTAGATTGTATAGTGATAATAATAACATAAGTTCATGAAAGAAAGAAAAAGAAGGAATTCGGGGATCTTCCATCAAAAACAAAATTGAGTTCACCACAGGGATCGTAGCTCTAGTTCTGTTAATTCTATGAGACACATCGGCCTTTTTTCACAATACCAAACTAACTACGAAGCCATTAGGTAGCTATTAAAAGTTAAACGCACTGCTGAGAGTAGAGAATTGGTTACGTATAAAACTGCTCGACCGTAGTGATGATTGGTTTGGTTACCTTTCATTTAAGTACTTTTTTCATTTCTAAATTGCGGTTTCTAGCATTTCCCGTTAAAAAAACATCGTGTAGTCAGGGACCTAAAACACGTGGGGTGTACCTCATAGTTCTTATTGTTCTCTGCCTCACTGAATCCAAATAAACTTCCGTCTCCTTTTAAATCTCCATCCTACTTTTTCTTTCATGTACCTTTATTTCGAGAAAAGATAATAATGGTTAGTATAGCTGGTTACAGAAACTCAAGACTCATATTAAAGAGTCCTCAGCCACAAAACATTATGAAGAGAATGACTCCTATAATAATATGACTTCTTTGCTCACGGCTTTACCCCGTACTTTTCTGCCTCGATTTCTGTCACCAAAAAATAAGGCTTGGAAGCACCGAAGCAAGTCAATGAGCTCAGTACACAACACTAAAGGGGGTAAATAACATAAGAAACCTTAGTCCCAGTCCCAGTACTAGTACCAGTAGTAGTAGTACCCCTAAGTTTCCAAGGTACTGGCAGACTTAGCTTGAGCGAGCACGTTTATATTGCAAATCTTCTGCAAATTGGTTATTGCCTGTAAACGTCACTTAGCCTGAAGGAAATGAGATTCTATTTTATACATCAGTAACTATAGGGAGACCAAGTTTAAAATTTTATTCCAGTTACTAAGTTCCCATCAGTTTGCATTAGGAACGACAGAGCAAATATGCTTTAGTAAAGCATTTATGAAACCTTAATGTAGCCTTAAACGAGGGAGAAACTCATGTACCTGGAAAATAAGAATTTTTACGTTCGAATCGGTTTTTACAGTCAATGCCGTAAGGTTCACGTTTTATAACATGCTAGAGCTGCTGCACCTAGTATGATTATGAGTCATCATAATGTATCCAACAAATCTACTAACTTTGCTCAGGGACACTTTTTTATTTATACAAGGGCAACCTTATGAATTTGATACATAGAAAGGTCTAAAGGGTACGTATTTTATTGCCTAGTGTATATTCGTGTATCCTGTTTTTAGAGGAGAATGAAGAAAAATGAATGAGTTAATCTTAGGACAAATTGTTATGGTGGGTTTATTTTTATTATGATTTTCTATTTTATGCGTGAGGGTACAGGTGGTCTGAAATTCCAGCCTTTTATATCCGAAATAGGGCCTTCTTAGAGCGTAAAGGGAAAGAGGGAAATAGATAGAGAAACAGAGAGGGTTGGGACTTGAATGAAAAAATATATTACTCGGTTGGATTAATGATGATGAGAGACGGACGGAAGAAGGGTGGAAAGTGGAAACTGGCTCGTTGATATTAGTTAAGTGAGGTGGGAATCTGATTAGTCTGCAGTGTGGTAGTGGCAGTGGTGGAAATGAGCAAGGCTGATGAGAAGCTGTTGGGTGACAGATCTTCTCATGATGACAGGACTATATGGTGTCGTAACGTAATGATCTTGCACCAGTATTATCGTATAACCCTGAAGACACTAGAATAATGTGTGTGCATCTGTGCTGGGAAGGAAATATCGTCACCCACTATCATCAACCACCAGAAGGAACTCAACTCATAAGAAGACAAGACACGAAATGAACATCCAAATGGTCTTCGGGTTTTGTGGTCACCAACTAAAAACAAGAGATTGTCATAATTTCCTCCGTTTCTGAGTATGAGGACAGAGTTATGTCGGAGGGTTCGCTCAAAGTTGGATAAATACGATCATATGAGGACATGGTCTAGGTCGCTTGATGCTAACGGATGATGGGAATCTTGGTTAGAAATATCCTTGTTGGATGGTGGTATTCGAACTCTGTGTCTGTGAGCTGACTGCCTTGGCATTGGTGGTGGTTGAGGTAATATGACACGGAAAGAATGGGCTGGACAGAAAGAAACCCTTCCATAAAAATTTATTTTTAGAGGGTACTTAGTGCCCTGATGCTGAGTCTGGAGAGAGTCATTTCATGTTTCATCTCATTAGTTTATGACGCTGAGCAGAAGAGAGTTGGGCTTTTTCTTAATGACAACGAAATGGAAAAAGGACTGCGGAGGAACTCTCTATACGATACTCTATAGATCGCTACATGTATGCAATGATGCTCCCTTTACTTCAAAGCGTTGTAAATTACCCGTAGTCAGTGTCTCCGGAGAATAATGTTTATACACATAATATAATATACATAGAATACAGACACAAATAATAAGAATGAGCTCCAGCTATGTTCTTCAGGGTTAATACTTTCTATACCACAATATACTACTTTCTATTACGGAACTCCTCTACATGCCAAAGACCAGTTGTTTGTGTCTTGTTCTAATCTTGGATTTTCTATAATATTTGATGAGATAAATGCTTGACTGAACCGACTGATGCAAATCCATCCCATCAACATGTGAATTTGGCTTTCTCCCTGGTTTTCATGTCTGTCTGAATGCCTATGCACTTTACCCATCGACTCCATGTGGGCAATGAATGACTTTCTTTCTCTTCCCCTTTCCATATCATCTTATTATGGTTCACTCTCCTTTTTGGCTTTTGCTGAGTGCGATTTGTGATTGCTATCAACCAACAAACGAAACATAGGCAGGGTAACGAGTCAGATCCCTGTATTAAAAGAGTTAGTCATGTCATAGTGAAGTAATAGAAGTCATGTTTGTTATGTAAGGAGTAGTTATACTGTAGGGACTCATACTTTTTCTACAGAGTTGATTAGACCAAGAGGCAAACAGAATTAGTATGCAATGTGATGAGGTTTTCCATGAGAGGAATGAAAGGCTTTGGAGTTTAGAGAGAGGAACTAGAATCAGAACCAGAGACCATTGAGGAGATCTTCGGATGCAAGTAGTTCCAGAGGAACCTTGGATAATGTTGATGACGACGAAGGGAAGAGTAGTTCCAGACTTCCTATTCCTCTGAGAGTTGAACACATTGATAGAGATGGATAGAGACTTTAAAAAAATGAATTTAACAAACTTCTAACTGGAATGAAGCTGTAAAAGTATAACATGGGTGGTTGAAAAATTCTTTGGAATTACTATTTAGGTTCAGACATTCTGTGAAAATGAAATATCTTCTGTCGATGCAGTAGATGTTCTATTAGAAATTAGATTTGTGATGTCTTTTGTGGAAAGTGCCATATGTAGTTCTCCCACCACCGTAGTTGGTTTCAACTTTTTAACTCTTAGGGTGGTAAAAGTAGTTTATTATTTGTTTGGTGTTAGCGTGAGGATGAATCCGTATCATTTATCTGCTGGGAGGTAGACGTTAATCAGCACACATATGCAGAGACGAGTGTGCATGACGTAGCTAAGAGGATGAATATGTATTTTTATGGATATCTATCTAACATCCGGACCAAAACCACGTACTAGGGAAGGGTTTTAAGTTAAAATGCTCAAGGGTGGTTTATCGAAAAAAGTAGAAGGGAACTAGTTGTTGGTTCCGTCTGGAGCTATCAACTCTGAACTATCAGCCATCAGCTATCTATCCCAATACCACTTAAGCAAGTAGACAGCCTCACTCTTGAGAGAATTGACTGATTTCCTATCGAATCTAAGGAAGGAAGGGGTTTTAAAAATACTTTTACCCACTTAAGATCCCATTTTTTTCATTGCTTGGTAGATGGACAGATGTGGAGATGAAGAGTACACGCTTAAGTGAGTTAGACTAGTTGATGAAATTGAAATGGGAGTCTTATATGGGTGTGTATAAATGTTTGATAGTGTGGGACTCTCACTGCTGTTGAATGATGGTCTAATGTGTGTATTGGTTTGGAGATGAAATGTGGGGTAGTTCCAATTGTGACTTTTGTGACATTAAAAATTTAGACTGTGGAGTAAAAAGCTAAAATAAAGCTATGGTCTTGAAAAAAATATATAAATTATATTGAAAACCTAACTGAAATGAAGGGGAGAAAAAGACCTGAAGCTATAAATGTTGTTACCAATGTACAACACATTTGAGTTTTGATTCTCGTGACTCTTATGGAAGTCAATAAAGTCAAATTAAGAAGTTTAACGTGAAATATTAAATGCAAAGTTTCCAAAAGCAAATTGTCCCTTTACTTTACTTGCCTACTTCGTTCCTTCGGCTAGAATTTTCTATATAATGAATGCATTTTAAGTTCTTTTATGTGCATCACTTTACGACCAAAGATGTTAAGTAAAGTAAAATACCATGTGATGTGCTCTTTAGACGTAAAATGTGTCGTGATCTCAATGTTTCTCAGCATTACTCTATACTGTTCTTGACAAGCATAATGCAGTTTCCATATTCTGCTGGCTTCTGAAACGAATTTCTTGGATACTAGGTGACTTTTCGCTTTAGAGTGTTTTGTTGAGTTGGTTTGGATTTGCTTTTCATTCTAAATAGGGGTGATATAACATAACACAAGTTCACAAGGATAGACGGCCTTCTGTGTGTTTTTGATCTACAGATACCACGATGCTTATAGTATCAAACAAATGTGTGTATTCTTGAGTCTTGAGAGTTGAGTTAAAGTGTGTGATATGTGGAATAAGACTTAAAAACTCTTCCACTAGGTCTATTTTTGAGGAAGAAGCTTTCTTTTTCTTTTAAATTATATAACTTGTACCAACTCAACTTTTCTAACCCTTTTAAGAATATGCAATATATTAAAACATAGATTCAAAATGATTCCCAAAAAAGAAGTTTTTCCACAGTATAGGGAGTCAAGTATTCGAGACAAGAAAATGTTGAATTTTAGACTATGATTCAAGCTAAGAGTACAAAGTAATGTTAAGGAAAGAGCACTTTTTCCAAGCGAAACAAAATATATTATAAGGTCGTATTAAAAATATAAAGAATAAAATAGAATTTAGAGATCTACTGGTGCAATATCCTTTTGCCTTTTTTGTAACAGAATAACACTTTGGTTCTTTTTATGTGCCTTAACGTATGGATATTACATGGATAGGAGATGGGAAAGCATTGGCATGAATGGTTGATGGCACTTATATTTCTTGGTTGAAGGAAAGGTATGCGTAATGTAGAAAACTAATGTCTGTTAAAAGGGTAAGCTGTTGAGAAATTTTGTCACTTTTCTCCTTATCATCACCCTTGTCCTCGAATAGTGTTGGTATTCTCTTTTAAAGCATACTCGTCCTTTTTCACTCTCATACTAACTACTATTGTGGTATGGATAAACTTATACAGAGCACTTCTTCACTACCTATTCAGTCTTGGTCTTGACTTTAGACTTGGAACAATAAAGTAAATGTAAAGAAATGGAACTTGGGTCATGCTATGGATGGATTGCAAAAGTTAAAAGATGGGCGAGTAAAGTATGTAAAATCCTTATATGTATTATTCCATGATACGAGATCTTTCTTTCTAAAAGGATTGTTGAGATATTATGGTACAACATATATAAGAGTGAGCAGATAGGGTTTCGTCCAAAATTTTAGATGTTTTTACCAGCTCCTCCAGTCAGTCAGAAACTGCTCAAGACTTTAAGAGAGAAAATCCGGATTTCCAGGATGTGCATGAATGCATGTGTTATTTTTACTTGTGACTGAATGTTGTGTTGTGTATAGAGTCTTGTATGTGTTCTGAATGAATGTTATGTTGTTTCCACATCCATACAAAGATTGAAAACCATTATTCTTTTAACAGTGTAGAATATATAGCTGTGATGTAGTAGTAACTGAAGTAGTGGTGGTACAAGTTGATTGTACCAAGTAAGTAGCAGATCTATTCTTGCCTGATCTTTTACTTTTTGTTTTGCTCTTCTTCTCTTGTTCTTATGATTATGTTCAATATGTACTTCCTTAGACTTATTGTACATGGTTTGAAAATTTCTAAACTTGGTACACGAGGATTTGCGTATTGAACATGGAATGATGATAGGATTTGATGTTCGACGACTCACATATGTGTCGCACTTAGAGATATTGGTCGTCAGAAAAAGAGGGCTCGAAACATTAAGCATATAGCAATCGCATTACAATACATTCATAAAGAGTCAGAAGGACCAGGGAGAAACCTCCTTACAAGGCAGTGAAATTTTATCGGTGTGAAGAATCTCTGTTCTTGTATGTTCTACAACTACTGTACAACTAGATCTACTTTGGGAGTATGAAAGTGAAAGAATGTAGAGAAAGACTTTTGTCTTCTTTATCCCTTATTCTTGTTCTCAATAGGTTTCATCTGATGAGATGAACTGAGAAATCTTCACTCTCCCGTTTTTCGGGACTGTCTCTTTCCTTCCGATGCATATGGCATATAGGTATATACTTCTTGAAAGGACATCCTGTAACACTGGGCATAGCAGAAATGTTCAATGAGAATACTTGTACAAAGAAAGAAAGAAAGAAGAATAAGAATGGACGGATGGAATGGGATAACAACATTCTGGAATTGTAGAATGTTCAAAGTGTACCCACTAGATTCTACATATATAGTTGATACTTGATGTTGATAATAGTTAAAGATAGTAGATTGGTAGTGGTGGAAATGTTTGTCTTGTCTTTTCTTTCTCTTTTCTCTTCAGTGTGCGTTTCGAGATCTCATCTGTGTGAAACTGGCCGACATGTAATTCATCCGTATAAAGAACAAAGTTATTCTTTACTATTCTTTGTTTTTAGTGCTAAGTTGGGATTCAAAAGCAAACCTCTGCTCAAAGTTGCTCCAATTTCATGAGAAAGGGACCAGTTTCAACATAACTGCTTTTCTGAGATGATCATTACTATGCCTGTTTCTAATGCAAGTTCTGCCCTAGTAGTCAGTATGTAGTAATTGTATATTTTAGCTTAGGTAAAGAACTTTCTATGTATGTTGTGTCTTGAAGAGGTGTGTTTTCATCTATTCATGGAAGAATCTATTTGCGTCCGTTTCTTCATGATTCTGTTCCGTGCGAGTAAAGTGGGTTGAAGAAAGTGTTGTGTTGCAGTAGTACATGGGGTGTATTATTACGTGTATGTCACAGGACATTTCTCTCTCATTTTAACTTCTATTCAAGTATGCGTTTCAAATCTGAGATCCAGAGGAAAGTCCTTTTGCAAAGTTACCCTTAGAAAGGAAGGGAGGACTGCAAGGGAATGATAAGATTAGAAAAGCTGCTCATACAAATAGACTTAGCCTATTTATGCATATATAGTTTAAGGTTTAACTCCTGGAATCTAGTTGGAAGTTTACACTAAGGGTTGAAGAAAGTATATCGAGTTCAATTCAAATCCAAATAGGACTCCATGTAGAGAGGAGGTTTAGTGGCTGTCGAGTGTGCAATTCCCATTTCCTATTTGCATGTCCCACAGGTTTTAATTATTCACGAGAGTAGAGAGAATGAGTTTCGGACGGCACTTTACAGTTTCACTCAGGCTTGAGTTTGTTCACAAACCAGAGTTACCAGAATCGCACCACCAGTATCATCACTACTAGTATTTCTATCATTATATCAGTTTTACTTAAGTGGTGGTGGCACATACGACATGGCATGGTACACTTGCAGAATCTTTAGACGACACAACAGATTTCTACAACTGTTTGTTCATGCTTCCACTTCCTCAGAGTTTGTTTTCAAATGGTCCATGATGATGCAACATGCTGGTTAGTTTGATCTCTCTGCATTGCATATTATTTCATTCCATTGGGATTGGGAAAGCAAAGAACGATTGCTCAGTTCTTTGAAATGAAACGACTCAACTTTCTTCTGCATCCATTTCACGACCTAATTTTAAAACATAGAGGTTTACAGGTACTGTTTAGTACTACAAATATTTAGTACAACTTTTATACTTGTCATGAGGAAAATGAACAAGAAGAGTAAAAGAGAAAGGAAACAAAGGATCAAACTCGAATGTTTTCTTAAATTTACCTACTTCCTCTACTCCCCTCTTCCTTCTTTAGCTATCGGTGGTGTTTTATTTGTCTTTAGAAATGGTGTGAAAGGAGCATCTGACGTTTAACCAAAAGCAAAATTTTCACTCACACCAAGCCACTAATTGTAAGTTTATGATATGAACCTACACCTATATATCATACCTACCTGCAAGGCTTACAACAAAAATAGCTGTGTGGGAACGGTAAAAAGGAAATTCCTAAAGGAGTTCATTTTTTCAATTGAAGCTTAAGAAGAGTTCTTTAACTTTATCACGAGATGAAGGGTATGATACGATTTCAAGGATTTGAACATGCCAACCCGTACTAAATATAGTATCAAAGGTTATGATCTAAAGCGTACTTGTGTAAATCCTATTGAATCTAGTGCTTCGCAAAAGTAAAGAAGTGGAAGTAGTGACTTGACTTTTGTTCGTGTTGGGAGAATATCATATTTTCACTAGCGATAAATTCCAAACTGAACTTTTAGTACAAGCAGATAGCATTATTATCCTCTCTCCACACATTCCAACACCTTCATATATCATATCTAACACATACATTTAACCACCACCATCAGATTCCATACGTACTTTAATCAGTGCTCTATTAGCTTGCTCTCTGTAGAACTATCGTGCAGGAGGATGATTAGAGGGTTGGTTTTTACTGTTGAGGGTGCGGGTGAATGGATGTGAAACTAAAAGAAAGAAAGAGAAAGTGCTGAGAAAGCTCTTTTTTGTCCTTTGTGAAAAGGTGCTTAATGAAGAGGAATAAGAAAACTAATTGAGTCTAACATTTTCCTCTTTTTTGTGATTACAGATTGACTGGTACTGATCGTGGAATGGATTGGCCTTTCAATTATCATTCCAAAGGGCGGCCGAGTGCAATATTACGATTATGGACACTAACATATTTAGCCCTGGTTTTCGGATTTCTTGATCCCTTCGTCCTAGGTGTAGGAGCTGATTCCAGTCCCCCTGTGGCGGATGTCGAGGACTTGTTTAAAGGTAAGATATATAAGATAAATCTTTGACCACTTTCTCCTCGTCGTTGGTTTAATACAACAATGGGGCAAAAAATGGACTTGGTCGGTTGTCCGAGTCTTAGCAGGCAGAAGTAGATAAGATAGGGTACAAGGAAGAAGGTGACAGCCGTAGTCTGAAAAAGATGTAAGCGTTAGGAACTCTAGCGTCATGTCATTGCTGAAAGAGTGCATATATCTACATTTTATCTACACCGTGCATAGTCCTACCATATATTGAAATAATACAGTCGAGTAGCGACTTGAATCTTGGTAAAACTTGGCTTGACTTTTAACTGGTGAATTGTTGGAGAATACTGTTTTTGTCCTGCTATTTTCCAGCTTTCCACTAGTGTTTGATGGTAGTGAGTCTCCAGACTGTGCGAAAGAAAATTATTTGGTTCTGTTTATGTGTCTTTGGGGAAGCATGTAAGTTGAACATTTACCTAGAAAACCACTTGAAAGTGCCAAATTTGATTTTCTTTGTGTTTTATTTCTTTCCGCTGACTTGTTCTAATTTAGCTAGAACTGTAGAAATAATAGCGTTAAATAAAGTGGAAGGGCCTAAGCTAGATCAAGTATATTTGGTTCCAGTACAGCTAAAGGGGAGGGTAATAATGCTAGACAGATTTTGAGTCCGCTTGGATCCGTCTTGCATCCCGGGTATTACTATGAAGCGAATAGTTTTAGCAGAGTATGAGGAATAAGTATCTTCTTGGTGGTAGTAGCCATTGCTCTGTTAGGCATTAAGTAGGAAGTAAATGAATGCAAATGTATCCTCACGAGAGGATCATTTTGAGATATGAAGATTGAGAGTGATGTCAAGTATGCAAGAAATGAAGGCTTCTTGCCAAGAAGATTGCTAAGGGACAAAGAGGGAAAATAAAGAAGGGAGAGGAATGTTGATGTGTTTGTCGAGACAAGATTAGTTGTATTGTTCAAGTCCACTGATCACCCAACCCTTCCTTCCCAAAGATCATATGTAAAAACTTTTTCCAACTTTGAAATGGCACCCAGGAGGCACTTCTTAATGGTCTCTGATTCCTCTTCGAACGACCCCAATCTTCCCATATCTTTTAACGCAACTTTCTGACCTGTATTGACAGCTGGGAACAACCCTGCTCAAAATGTTTGATCTCGTAGACTCAGCTGATGGGATTATTAGGATTTATTGAGTGTCCTAACCCTACTTACCGTTGTCGAAACCATTTCTTCTCCCCACACCCGTCGATATCTTAATGTATCATAGACGTATAACATAACCCCAAAGATGCTTCTACACCCTGAGTATTCATACGGGCTAGTTTTAGTTACATAGACATAGGTCCCCACGCGTCCTTGTGTACTAGTGCACACTAGCTATAAAATTACATCATGGTCCCCTGAATGGGCTCCTCAGATTGAATAGCTGTAAATAGTAATGGAAAAGTACACTCTAGAAATTTTCGGATCTCGAACTGACAATCAAATCAGCTTCAGCCTTTTGTCCTTACCAGTATGGCCAAGTGCAGTGTAATTGATTGTCTGATATGAGCATTAACTCAGAAAAAAAGAGAGACTTGGAGTTTACCAAATGTAGTTTGGCCGATGCGATGGTGGCAATAAGAATGGTGTCCTATTCCATTCATACGACTACAACCATATTTCGGGAACGATTGGAAAGGCAATATATAAAGAAGAAAGGGAAAGATAGCAAGCTGGACACAATTATGTCGTCTAAGGGTGCACTTTACTATCTTCATTGTAAGTTCAATCCCAAGTGCATCAGATTGGTTCTCCTGAACTCCTACATTTAATGGGAATACCAGGGAAGACCTGCTGCCGTGCCAAGGTAAATGGGAATGGCTAGCTGTGCTTTGTAGGCTTACAACTTACAACGTTACAACCACACCGAAAAACCATGACCGAGCATCGTTTGGCGTTTCAATATATTTTATAGCAGATAATAATATCAAACACTAGAGTAACAGGGCCAGAGGGCCTATTGCAATTTGAAGGAGAGAACATAATAATAAACATTCCATCCATCCAGTAGTATTTCACGGCGACTGTTTGATGGGGAACAGGATGGGAACTTGTGAACCCTAGCTGTCTAGCTCTCTCTCTCTCACACTCCGAATTTCGGATCTCTAAACGAATTTCACCAGCAAAGGTTCACAATCACATGCAGACGAAGTCAAACATCAAATGCATACATACATAGGTCCTCTTATAACTTTGCTGTAGTGGCCGGGTGACAAAGTTAATGAATTGGAAAGATGCAATTTGCGAGGGATGGATGAGTACGTAGAGGCACAAAGATGATGATCACATAACGAGTACTCCAACGAAGATATGATGACGATGATGATAAACACTTATTTTGTGTGAATAAGTGAAACAGAATTGGACATCACTGTGGAGGAAATGGGAATGAGATGTTCCATGTAAGGGCTTCAGTTGTCTCATTTATCTCCAGGCTCGATTCTAGTAGATACCGGTGATGTTTTTTGGATGACTGAACATTTCGTACAAAAAGACCGTAACTTTGGGATCTGGTTTTACCCTACCAATAACGTATGTACCGAATAAATATTCTACGACAAACGGATGAGTTTTACTTAGTAAATCATGCCCGGAAAGGCCATGGCTTAAATTCTTATTATTGTTGATCAAAAATGGATACAAGCACCGACGACTAGGGTAAAATTAAAGTAATAAGCAAATAATTTTTAATGTTTAAGACTTCGATTTCTGAACATTTTATTAATGAAATTTATTTAGATCTTGGATTATGGTTTTTGAAACTTTGATGATAATTGTTGATTTTTATGCTCAGAATGGTATGGTTTCAAAAAATGCAAGATAACAATATCTACTATTACCTTAGCACCACTGTATCAATATAAGCAAAATAGCGTTCAAAATACCACAACTTAAATCAAAATTCTATTCTTATATTCATAATTTTCTTCCTAAATCCAAAATCTCAACAATGATTTTCCCTTTAGTGTCATCATATTTCTTATTGCTTCTACTTTTAATGGGAAAAATTCCAATATTCCAATACAAAAATTCCAAACGATTGCATTGAATCGTTTTAAATTTATACTTCTGAAATAACAATATAGCATGAGATTTTTCCTCGTGTCAGATGTCGGAGCTATTTAAAATGTATGTATTTCGGTCAGTTCCGAAAATGGAAAATGCTATAAAAAGAACATTGCATTTTATTTTATAGCTGCTCTGAAACTGTAAAATAATTGTACCTGAATCGTAGAGTGCCTCATACCTCGTAACTATATGTACTATAGTTTCCCAAAACTTTATTTATGGAACAAGATTAGTTTATAAAACAATTTAGTCAGTTGCAGTTGTGAGAATTAGATCAGGAAGTAAAGGGCATTGTTAATTTGTGAAACCTTTATTTTCATTCATTATAGATCTTCTTACTTCATATGTGTGTAATTTCACAGAGTTTGAATCCCAAATAAGCCAGGATGTAATTTGAGTAGTGTACATCAAATATTTAATAATAAAAAAGGAGCCTTTTATTCTTCATGCTTTAGTCAAATTGCAATTAAACTGTAGCAAATGTTACAATAGAAAAGAAATAAGAAAAACCCACCAACCACGTTAACTAATTGTTAATGCACCAAAGAGTAATAGGTTGGTAATGGTATCAAACAAAGAAAAGGCACTATTATGATGTGGCAAATGGTTCAAAAGATACATAAGAACAAGAAGGAAACCAAATAGAAAAGAGAAATAGGGTGGATGAACAATAAAGATAGATAAAAAGTCATACTTTTAGATTTTTACGGAATGGATTTGGTTTTAGGTTGAAGGGTTGCTGGTTAGCTGAATGGGTCGGTTGGCCGAAGGGGATGAGTGACGACTCTCTTCTAAATATCGCATGGTGAAGGTAGACAGGGTAACCCATACCAAAGTCCTCTTATATTTCAATACAGAAAGGAAAAAGAAATAAAAAGCTTTCTCAGAGTTTCTATATGAAGTGTATGTACATGTTGTAGTAACATAACGTAACTCACACTCTCATCTCGTATCATAAATGTTGCGAAAACTGCTTCAATGAAGGGGGAGCAGAGAGAGAGAGAGGAATAGATTTTTCATCTGAAATCCATAAAAGTGATAAATGGAGAGAGCGACACGAGTTACATATCATTTTATATTTCATCTCCGTACCTGGTCTCTACTCTCAGGGTGCTTTTACTCTGACTCCCTTTAAGTTACTTCTGGCAACTGGTACCACTGCCACTACTCTATATTCTTTTCCTTATGCTGAAACGATGAAAGTAAAGGAGAGCTGAGAGCATATAGGATGAGGAACCTTTCTCCCAGATTTTGCTCTCTTTCTCTCCTATATCTCCCTGTTACCCACTTTCTCCGAAAACACTTAGGACTTTCTTGTACTCCTTTAAGAAGCTAGCTAGTCGTATCGTAATGCAGTATTATGTACAATATAAATGCTTGAATGCCACCTTGATGGGGTATGGTGGTGGTGGTGATTCGACAGGCACAGTCGAATTGCTTTCTCCCAGATTGCTGCAGGAGAAAAAAGCTATTGTTTTTTTCTTTGTATCAGATTTTGATTACCGGAAACACAACATCCTCCCGACAGACAGAAAGTTACAGAGAAATTTGGATCACCTTACATAATATTCATATTTGTCCTTATTGTGCTATATGTGACGTTAGTCTATTTCCAAGTAGGCGGAATGTCATTCTTTTGATTTGAGATACAAAAAAAGGTGAAAGTGTTTTAGGTACTTCTTTTATTCTCCTTATTTTTTGTTATTTATTTTTTGAGGAATAAATGTGGATGGTTTGGTTCTGTAGAGGTTTAGGCATCAACCTCTGCAGATTTGTGTCAAATGAAGTATTAGTTGCAATGCCATCGATGTTGTAGCTTGACTAATAGTGAGTATGGTATTTATCTGAAGATGAGTGCAGAGATGAGATTTTTTGACTCTCGAGATGATTATATAGCAACCGAGATACGTAGCATTTTGTGGCTGAACTTTGAGCATCTTCCTTATCGTTGTATGTCTTCATCGATAAAAAATTGGATCGTTCTAACAAAGTATAATCCCAATCCGAATCACATCCCAGTCTCTCCCGAAGTTCCTATAAATCATGGCATAAAAAGTGCTTCCACTCAGCAGTATCCATTCATTGAGTGAGTACTATATTATGTAGTAATGTAGAATGTACTCCAAGTCAGTGATATCGACATAGTTCTTGGTTGGTAATAATATGGTTACACTGTAGAATAAATGCAGTGCATTTCTTCTTCCTTATTCTCTCTGTAGGACATGGATTATAGCAACCTGTTCATCCCACTGGGGTTTCCAACAAGGACATATTTATAAGAGTCAGAGGTATTAAGAGAGATATAACTCCAATTTTATGAACTGGTATTACTTACGTTGGTTAGTTGATCGTAAATGTTTTTTTGGGGTTGTTAGGGTCATGTCTGTCGGGTAAACTTCATCAGGTTATCCATAAAATCGACTTTAGTTTTAGCTCAACATGACACTGCTGGTTTCACAGCATCATGAAAATAGAAATGACAATGCTGTGTATCCTACTTAAGACTGTAACGATTATGGCGTGAAGTTATATAGATTAGAAATGAATACCAAAATCACCTCTGGTGTAATATGCCACAGAAATTGCTGTAGCTACTATTAATATATGTGATTGCTAATGTATCATTTTTTTTTATTACAGATGAAGGCTTTCTACGAATGTCAAGGGGTGGAGAAGCATTTGGTCGTCGTCCACCACCACCCCCGTTGATTTTAAACCCACCACATTTCTCAACACAGCCTCCAAGAGTATTCCCAACAAACTCTCCGAAAGACAGGGTAAAACCGCCAATCCCCCCTAGTCCACAGAGAAATGATCAAATTGCTGTTGGTGGGGAAAAGATCTCCTTGGAAAATGTCAATAGTCACCTTGCCAATAGAAGTAATAGTCGGAGTGGGGGTGGAATAAGTGCTGACGAAGATCTAGGAAATAATGGAGGAGGGAAGCAGAATGTTGGGGACTCGAGTGGACAACAATCAACGAAACCTTTACAAAAAGATGTGAATGCAGTTTTCTCCAAAGTTGGACAAAGCAATGGTGGGGGTGCGTCTAGTAGCGGTGGTGGTGGAGACTCTGGGGCGGAGTCAGATGCTCATCCATTGCTCGGAATAACCCCAGCTGCTCCTGGAGAAGCGTTTGATTTCAATCCCATTCTTTCGAACCCTGCTGTCACTCGTATTTTAGCAGGAAGTTCCGGGAGAATTCCCCAATGGGAACCTACGCTGCCTGATCTACATGGTAATAGTCTAATGAATATGCTCCTCTGCACCCACCATTCATGTGATTACATGGGAATGTTGAATGAAAATGTAGCGTGGAGGAATCCTTAGCATAATAAGAGTTACCGAACTCTGTACATTTATATTTAGGATAGAAGAGGTTGAAAGGAAATGAGTTTTGCTGAAAATTTATAGTTCCTCCAGTGCGATCCACTCTCCTGTTTCTCTTTTAATTTTTCTTTTCCCAATGCTTTTTTCTTAGATCTAATACCGGAAGTAAACTACACTGCGGATCCTTCCAATCCCCGTGGGTATGCGAACTCTTATACTCCAACAAAACATCAACTTAACCCCTCCCCCTCGGGTGGTCAGGTTTCAAGTGGAAACAATGGTCCAGTCCACAGTCCCAAAAATCCAATATTCATTCCATCTCCGGCAAGTTCCAAAGGATCTGGAACAATGTACAATATGGACCAGCTCACAAATAACATTGCAATCCCCAAACACACTCTCCCAAACCCAAGTAACTTGGCCACCTCTAGGAGCACCATTGTAGATGACAAGAGTGATAACAACCACGGAGAAAATAGCCAAGGTGGTCTAGGTGAAGAGAGAGATAACCATCATGATCGTTATAGCCCGAATTCTTCTGGTTCCAACAACCATTTGGATGAGAGCCGAGGGGATGGTGGAAATCCTTACACATATGACGATGAAGATCATGGGCTAAATGAAGAATCAGACAAGAATTATATGGGCTCGAATCCAGCAGAAGCCCAAGGAAAACGGGGCATATGGAAAGGAGATCTTGGTCAACATGGTCAGGAACAAACGGATTCTCGGGATGAACATGGTATGTTTTTATCCTGCAACCATTACCGGTTGAGTAAATGTTAATAGCATAGAACATGAATTTATTTGAATTCAGAGGGATGAAATAGGGTGATAGCGTGAGAGTGGAGTTGTTGGTGGTGGTGCTTCCACACCGGAACTTGTATCTTTTTGTAGAGAACAACAAGAGGCATTAGTGTAATGTACCGTCTATGATTATTTCAGGACCAAAGTATATATTTTGTGACGCTCTGTGTGGAGCATGGAAACATCAGTGTAAGTTGATGGGAATCCTCTTTTCCATTACGAGTGTTCTCTGCCTTGTCCTAGCCTTGGTCGTCTTGTACTCACTCCACTTCAGTCTCAGAGGTATTCTATTTGTTCAGAATGTGAAAGTCAACAATTTGATGGAAATGGACGAGTCTAATCAATGACTGTGACTTGTTTGACAGATTTTGCTCCGTTCTCGGTAATCCTATTGTTCCTGTTCACGGCATCCGCATCCCGAGCTTTCATTCTCCTCGCTGGATGGTTTTGTTCTCCAGACTCAAGACCTACATGGCTTCCCATCGTCTCAACTCTCCCATCAACATTCTTTGTTATTACTTTCCTTGTCTCTCTTCACCTTGCCCGATTCCCATTTCCACTCATCAAGTCATATAATACAATTCCTTATTATGTGATCCTCATAATCTCATTAGCCGCCGTACTTCCACCTCTAGCCCTCTCCATAGGGGCCCACTTCCATCCCCCCAGTCATGGGGTTCTTTCTCAAGTGGCCTGGATTTGGGCACACTTTATTCTTGTCCTCGTTTCCCTAGTTTATCTTTTTAAATTCAAACCGTTCTATTCAAGACTTGCCAATGAAAGGGGAAGTTCTGGTATTACCAATGGCACGAATGGTATTGCTGGGGGACCTAATAGTACAACCATAAGTGGAAGTGCTGGCGCTGTGGGTAATGGGAATTGTAATTTGTCCTCCTTGAAGAAGAGGGGATTCGTTGTCAAATGGGGTTGTCTTCAGGCTAGAGCCATGTTTGGAGCAGCTCTACTAGCTCTTACTTTATCAGCAATGATAATTATTTCAGTTGCAATGGTAAGTGTTGTCCACTCATTTTAATTTACTTTTCCAGGCCACATTCCTATCATTCTATCTGTATAACTTCATTTTCTTTTGAATTTATTGCAGAGTCGGGGCGAATGTGAAACAGCCTCCACATGGACCGGCTGGGTTCTTAGTTTGTGTGCTAGAATGCTTGAGTTTGCCATAGTCATTTTACTTCTTGTAGTAACTATATTTTCGGCCGATGTCCGATTTCTTAGGTAAGATAAGACGCATGGTGGTTTATATTTTATACGACTTTTAAGATGCAAGATTTTATCCTAATATTTATGTATGGTATAGATTAACTCGTGTTCCAATAAATAAGAGTAATGTGGGGCTGATTAACGCGGACATATATCCTACAATGGTTTCGTCTAATACAGCCGTTCAAAGATGTATCCCTATGTACAGGTAAGAATATTAAGTTTTAGGTCAACTTTGTAAGATTTTATGGGCAACATCTTAGGCTAACGTGCTATGCTTTAAATATTTTATTTAGTTCTAATACTCGAGCGGATGTAATGATGTTAGGACCAACGGAGAGTAGGTCATCATTACGTGGAAAGACTTTTGGAGAAAGAGCATTGCCAGGTAAGATCCTTAGTTCAGTTTAGTATGAAATTGTAGAAATAGACATTCGAATGATATGATCAGTAAATACAGTAAGTTCCAACTCGGTATACATATTTAATGTAAAGGTGAAAGACTTGGCGAGTATCGGTCTAGCGTTGGTAGGGGTTTACCACTGCGTCTTGGGAGTGGACCCTCTCACTCCGTACCAGGCACACCAGTTGATGGATTTCCGCAAGGGTTAAAGCTTCCCGAGCCAGCGCCAGCGAGTCTATTAGTAACCAAAGTAGTTTTTGGCACACCAGCTGTGTCCCGTGAGGTCAGCCGAAGCCATCAACATGAAAACCCTCTGTTATGTACTGGCGGCCCGGCGTCAAAAGACGACAGAGAAACGAACAACATTTACGCCAGCCTTGAAAGCGTTAAAATTGCCCCTTTTGTCAACGCCGGATCATCAACTGGTTCGAATCACAGTGGATCAGATCGTGTTCTTCTTTCTGCTCCTCGCGATTATATCTACTCTATTTCCAGGGATTTGACTAAAACAATCGACTCTATTTATGATGCGTCTCGACCTCGCGGAAACAATCTCGCCCACACTATTGGTAACTTAAAGCCTTACTTATATGTACCTATATGCTTTTATAATGTGTATAATATGCAACATAATGCTTTGTCAATTAGCGTATCCTTACAAATCCATTCAAAGTCATCATCTTCTCTATTCAGGACGATGAGAGAGAGATAATAGGGGCTTTCTGACTCTAGCCAAGAATTTAATTAATTAGTAATCCTAACAGCCACTTTAATCCTGGAAGACTTATTATGGTATATTTCCTTTTGCAGAAACATTGTGTCCTCCATTGGCACATACTATAGACCAAATAGGCTCGATTCCAAATTTAAGTGGAAACCAAACAGGAAGAGGAGCTCATTTCAATTTCCATCCACATAGTTTACATCATCCCAATGGTGGAAGCCTGACTCCAGGGAGAACTGATTTAGCACGAACGATAGATAGAATACGTTATGCGGCAGCTGGTGGAGGACCACCTCCGGGAGCTTTAACCGCACCAACAAGCACTCATCCTGGAAGAAATTTTGTTCTTCAACTGGGAAATGCTGCTCCAGGCTCAAATCAAATTCCAGGAATGGGAAATCCACCACCGTATTGTTCCAGTGAATCAAGTCATGATGTCACACCTGACTCGGGTATCGTGTCTGACATTCATTCCAAGTCTGGTCGAATGGAGGTCCCTGAAGTTGTATATTCTAGGTAATCTAATATTTTCTGAACTTGAATCATGCAGAGAGTTAATAGGCCACGACAGTTATTTTCATTGGCATATGGTTATTATGTACACAGAGATTATAAACGAAGTTCGGTAGAAGATGTGAGACGGTTACCACTTCTTCCACTTCATAAACAGCATCGAACGCCTGGAACAACCCCACTGTATGATAGGACGCCAACGTCTCCCACGAATCCTTCTTCCGCATCTTCCCCCGCCGCAATGCATCCAGGTGCATCACCGTTATATCTGACCAACCAACAACAGGCCCCAAATAGTAATATTGTTGGTCGTGTTGAGCATCTGTTAAATCAAACGGAACATATTTTATCCAGAACTGAATCCTTAGACAGTAACTCTCACTCAGCTGGACTTCAAAGATTGTTGTCCCATAAAGAACAATTAGAACATGTTGAGAGACTTCTAGCCCAAGCCGAGTATGCGATTTGGTTAGAGAAAAGGACAGCACAACAAGTTAGTCACCTGGGTGCCGACCCTCCCTCTGGCCCTTATGGGTATACCCACGCTCCAAATGGTGCACCCGTAGTGTCATCCGGATTTCCTAGTGCCAATAGCATTACTGCTCCTCAGTGCAAGGACACAAACCCATCACCTCAAACTCTCAACAGTTCAATGGTTGTGAATAATCATGGCAATAGCAATAGTAACTCTGTGACCAATAGTGGTAGTGCCCCATCGAACAATAGTAACCAGAATTCCAAGAGAATATCTAAAAACCTTGAAGAAGAAAGTGTCGTATGATAAACGCTGTGTCTACACTCCCTTTAACTATGTGTTTAAGTGTAGCAGTAGTAGTAAATAGTACTTAAATGAAACTCCCGTGATAATTTTTTGTGGTCGTCTCAGTAATTCTTTATTCATGGCAGATTGTTCATTAATTAATATTACTTCCGTTCTACCTGAGAGTCATTTTCATAGAAGTGAGTTTATGTGATGTGCTTAATTATATTACATGGCCTTCTATGGGCATTTCATTCGTCTCTTACAATATTATATCTTTGAGCTCTCCTACCTCTCCTACTCATCAGAAAAGAAAGTATTATTATGTAACCCAACTTCAAGAATTTGTTACACTTTCAGTATTTTCAGCTCCATATCCGCTACTTGTTTTCATCCAGTTAATAATTCAAGTATTTTTCATGTTTGTTTGTTTGTTACCCTAGATGACACACACACAGGTATGTAATATCTATATCTACGACGAATGCCAGACTATTAAGATAACGTATGCAGTCTAGAAATACTAAAAATAGACAACCTTTTATCAACTATGTATGTTTTATTTCAAATTTTTATACTATGATTGATGTTTTTGTGAATTCTTTTTTATAATATAACTTTATCATTTATTTATTCATTTAATGCAGTGCCAAGTATAAAGAAAGATGAATTAATTTACATTTTTCATTGTTTTCTATTTTCCATTGGTCAGTTTAGTTATTGACATGATTATTTAATTGACGTTAGGGTGCCAAATCGAAAATTCTTAAATAGCGTCGGCAATTATCTTTGAACTCTTACCTATTGAACCTATTGAAACTGGAAACCCCATCATTATCATCCCACCTCACGTAACATTAAGGTATCTCAAATAGGGTTTCGTTCTTTTGAAATGGGCAAGCTAGTAAATCAATACTACTAGACCGGGCTAGATTTCTAGTGCATCATACAAAGGTTTCAATATTACTGTTTTCTCCATCAGAATAAATGGTTCCCGGTCACTTTGGCCGAAGTGAAACTGGCAAATTAAAATTTGGGATCGAAAATCTCAGTCCCAAGAAATAAACCTAACCTAACGTTTTGAAATTTTTGGAGCCTCAATTGATTTCTAGCACTTTTGAATGTTAGATCTGGCCTTTTTTGTTCATTCGATTTTCATAAGAGGTTGGATTTCATTTTGCCACTATTGCTTTTGCCAGATTGACCGAATACCGAATAAATTACCTTTCTACGACTCTCAACTTCTTTTAAAGTTTTTTTAACCACTCCATTCCATCCATCCAAATCTTACATTTCTAGCATTATATAAAATACCAAGTACCGTGATCATATAGTGATCAATCATTAAAAGGAAGGTAGCCATTGCTTGTTACAATAAGACTTGAGGTATGGGAAAGAAAACATTTGCTGTCTCTCTACCTTCATAACTTCATTATGCCATAAAACCCAATTCCTACACATAATAGAATTACTAATAACTTTTCTCTAGCTGAGTTAACATTGCCCATGAGGAAGACGAAACTCTACGTTAGCTAAATTATAATTAAATACAAGAAAAAATACCAGTAACAATAGGTAATTTTACCTACCAGCCTCCATTCCATAACTCTTCTTTCCCTGAAGAAAAGCTTTTAGATGTTATGAGTATTTTGATAAATCCTTATATTCCATGTCATCATCATAACTCCTTGAAGCATGAGTAAATGAGTATAGAAGCAGAAGCTGAAAACTTTTTACGGACGAAAAGAGTTACATCAACTTTTTGATATAAATTGACGCAAAACGGTAGAAAAAGTAATTACTGCTAAACTATTGTGTGAAACTGTCTAAAAATTATTATATTCTATCCGAATGATCACATCACGAATGTTCTTTGTTCAGTGATTTACAATTCTTACTTGAGATACAAAAAGAAATAGATTGTGGATGATGATGGATGAGTGGGTGTATGCATGGAAATAATAATAATCATCTTATCCCAAACAATTAAGTATAAGATTTGATTCGCATGAACATGAAATGATATTAAATGAGAACCTGAACGAAATCCCGTTTTTTACGTTATCGTTATATATTACTACAGCGAAAAATCATTACACATAACCCCCCTGCATACTAACTATCTGTTCAAAACGACGTTTTATACACAAACTGTTAATTTTCTTGTTTTTATATACCATTCTCGTTGTATCATAGTTTTTTTTATATAAATCTGTTAAATACGAATTTAAGTTGTTTCAGAGTTAAGTCCTCGCTATGTAATATATATTGTATGAGGTCCTGTACAAATTATCAAAGCTTGTATTATTATTATTATTATCAATATTGTAATATTATATTATCAGTACTATCTTTATTATTTAGATAATATTATTATTATACATAAAATATTATAAGCCGTTCGATGATAAAATGAAAAGAAATACATTCAACATACAGAAGTAATTTGAATAAAAGTAATTCGCAGACAGTTACAAAAGAATAAGAAGAATTTTAATAAAAAATGTATGACCTTATTGAATTAAAAACCATCCACATCAAGCATCCCTATACACACAATATGTACACAAGCTCTTCAGCATCTGTCATAATAAAATCGTAATAGATGAACCGTTGTTCCGACATCATGATTTCATGAACTTCATCTCATTGTTAAATTAACATCTAGTAAAGATTTAACTCAAAGTCTTCTCCTTCAAGAAGGCAAGTACCGGTATCCCGACTGCATTTTAGACCTTCCAAACAGGGACAAATAATGAAGTAAGAGTCGACTACATTGACAATTTTGTTTGATGGGAATGCCAGACTTAAGTTGTGCTTTTCATTATACGGTCGACAGATATGATCCAAAATGCCCATCGGGGAACAAAATGGCATTGTGTATCTCATCATCCCTGTTTTAAAGATTATAAAAATTGGCTCATAGTACATCTTCACTCCATAATCAAATAATCAAATAATAAATTATGCATGCATTCCTTCATAAAAAAAATTTATATTCTCGAAATTATGCCTATTACGTGCGTGAATCAAACGAAAAACTTGATTCAGACGGGATTCGGATGGAAAGGATGCATGGTATAATAATTTAATAAAAATAATAATACACTATTAAGAAGAAAAAAACTTGTGTTAAAGCTCACCCACTGTGCAACAGTAATTTGTGGGACAGTCTTCGTTTCTGATGCACTCCTTATAAAACCTTGTTGGATTGTCATTCGCAAATGATTTGGCCACCACTGCTGCATTTTGGCTGCTTAGAAATACAGTTATTATCATTATTAAGGAGAACAAGAGCTGTCTCTTTTGGAGCTTGTAGATGATAAAAGTGGAGAAAGAAGGATTTTTGGACGAGATCATCTTCGTGGTTTTTTTGTTGAGAATAAATATAAATGAGAAAAGATACGGAAATATAAGAAGAAAAATGTGGTTCAACTGATAATAATAATAATAATAATAATAACAGAAAAATAGGAAAAAATGATACAATAGCACGACAAGAGATCCTTCTATAAAAACGGGATCAATTTGTGGAGTACAAACAAAGGCTCATTTAGGTCTCTAGGGCTTGTACTTTTCTTGTCCACTCAGTCAGCAATAATTTTGAGAACAAAAAATAAGCAGGACAGGTCTTTCCAACTGATGATGGAACAGAAATATTTGCATCCTATGCAGATTCTTATTTGAAAATAAATGATTAATTTCTTATGCAGAAATTTAGAGTACAGGAGAGCAGACCCCAACCAAATTAAAAGTTGTAATAGACTGTTTAAAAAGTTTTCTACAAGGTGAATGTCAACTTCACTGTCTTGGCGTTCTAAGAACTTAAAATTAGTAATGTGATGACACAGGCTGAACTTGATTTAATGGTAATATAATATTGAGGATGTCCATTTTTCTAAATTACACAGGTGTGTCCTTGGTCCAAAAGGATGATACTTTGAAAACTAAAAAATGAATCACCGCAACGACACCACCACAATTGTTATTAGACGAGAGGGCTTGAGGAAAAGTGATACTAATGGAATAGAATCTAACTTGTTTTAGGTGAACAAACAAAATAACGAAAATTGTCCAGCTTAATTTCGAGACGATTTCCTGAGAAAACTAAAAGTAATTCTTACAGCAAAAAAAAGGATTCCTTATGAAAAAGCATTTGGTTTGGTATAGTTTTATAGTGAAGTAGGAAAGATGCACAGACTAGTGGGAAAGATGAGGTAAGAAGAGGCAGAATGAGACAGGTGGGTAGGGTATCAGAGGGTATCATGGTATATGTGGCGTGTGGGCTGGCTAATTATTTTACTCCAAGTATTAAAGTAACTAATCTAAAACTATTACGTTTATCGTATTAGGATTAGGTTTCCAAAATTACTCACCTTCATCTCCTTCCTCTCAGTCTTAATCCTTTAGCTTTCGCCTTCCTTCGTACCCATTAAAAACGAAGGGGAAAAATTTGAGATGAGACCTTCAAAACAATTATCGTCATCATCAAATCATCATTATTGTTGAAAGTCGAAACAAAAATATTTCTTGGAGATAACATGCATGGGCTTGTGTTGTTTGATACTGTTACATAAAAACTCTTGAGTAGGATGCTCACATTTCTTTTATCCAGCTTAAAGCTTTATACAATCATCTTGTGCATTCATCTGTATTGTTTACTATTTATACGTCCTACCTTAAAACAGAATGATGATGATCATCATAGCATTAAAAAAAGCCCAAAGAACTAGGTAATCCCAAAAGTAACCTATATGAATCGTCTTCATCTTGAACAAAAAATGCAATAGAATATATTAGGATGATCTTCTAACCAAGTACATTACGTATAAAATGATTCCTACAACTTTTAACTGCATAAATATAATCCCTACTTCTTGTATGAGACTGAGGATTCGAGGATAACTGATGTCAAATTATTCTTGTTTCATATCCTACCTCATACTTTATACCCTTGTCTGCAGTATTACTTATCTCATATGCAGCACAGCTTACACTTCGCAACATTCGGGATTCATTTCTTACCATAATAAACTATCGTGCCTTTGATAATCTAGCGAGCATGTAATTTATGAATTATGACTTACTAGTATTTTAGGCCAGCTAAGGCTAACCTCTAATTAAAAGGTAAAAGGTCCATACCAAAGAGGTCAAAAGTCAAATCATCAAACAAATTCAGTGTCGAATAGTATTAGGGTGTATATAGTAGTCGTGGTCGTCATCGCAGTATGAGTGTGTGAGTAGTCTCGTCAAGACAAATTGATTGATATAGTAAAGGATGACTGTTGGAATTTTTTTCAAACTTTAATCCGTACCCACTCAGGAGGTCAAGTTAGAGACTTGGGTCCTTCCTAAAGGACCCGGGTCCTTTTTAAAAGAACCTAGTTCCTTCTTCAAGTATCGAGGTGTTCCTTCAAGGATCTATGTCATTTTTCAAGGATCTAAGTCCTTCAAGGATCTAGGTCCTTCGTAAAGTACCCGGGTGCCTCTTAAAAAACCGATGCCCTTCTTAAGGGTTTCAAAACAGCCTACCACAATTTTTTCCTTCTCTTTCGAACGTTACATTTGGTTTTCCAATACTCGCAGAGGTTTAAAAACGCACACATCCCACAGAGAAACTACATAAGCTCTTTATTAAAAAGGATAATTGTTATGATAAGATGCTCCAATCCGGATTTGAGCTTTCATGGAAATTCTCTCAACCACGAGTAACATGTACGGTACTACTATAAAATCCAAATGATTTCATATTTATTAATAATATGCAAATAGCCTATACATGCATTTGTTTCAAATCACACAAGTAAATAGTAACTTGAGCCAAGGCTGTACTCTTTATGACATTTGACATTTATAAATCTCAATAACCATCGTCATAATCCCAGCTATTTGTAAGTACTCTCCTGTAATTGTTAATCATTTGCAAATCTGTAGACAAATGCAGGGATATTATTGTCTAAACCTTTGTGGAATACGTATAATATTATGGTCTCTGTTTACTATTAAGGTATCTATCATCGATTATGGTACAGCCTTTTCTAAATCCTGGACTTGTACTTGCTTCTCACACTGCTATCCCACTTTAATAGCGTCATAAGCATGCATGCAGAAATTAACATTCTAATGAATCATTCAGATATTACCAGTTAGTTAATTTCTGTCAAATTATTATTTGCTCCTTGATTCACAAACTGAAAATGCGGCAAGAAGTGATAAAAAAGCAACAGCTAAAGAAGACACCCTACCAATCCTTGTACTTATGCTATACACAAGATAATTCCAATTGTGCCGAGACAAGGGCAAATCTCTCAACAATATTTATGATGAACCTAATGAAAAAGTGAGTTGAATGAATCCATGCATGAGAAAACCAGGCATTAGCCAAAAATTTCAATTTCTATATAAAAAATCAAATTAAGCTTCCACCACCACCTCCACGGATAACGAAAGCAATGGAACGCAAACTTCTAGAAAATAGTAGTGGTTATGCAAAGGAAATGTAACTCTATTCTATTCACTACTCTCCAATTCACTACTCTTTGGTAATGTTCCCATGTGGGTTGAACTTATGTCTGCCTAATTTCAATTGCTAAACATGAAAACGTGGAGGAGTAAACCCTCTTCAGTTTTCATCTCATCAACATAAATATTAACTTGAAGAGTAATTGCACGTCACATTATGCATTGAGGAATTTAAAGAATCCAAAGTTACATTTACGTACAATGTTGAGATAATATATTACTCCGAAATAGCAAAATGACGAGGCATGTAAACATATGGTACCCCAAGGTGGCATAAATTCCCAGGTCTTATTGCATTGCAAACCCATATAACCCATGAGCACTGGATTTCTAAGGGTAACAAGCAAACTTGAAAGAGAAAGCAGAATGGGATCCCTGTACCCCATTAGATACACCCTTTTATCCTAAAACACCTAAAAAACCCCATGCATCTACATGAACCTCATGGTGCATGCTACCGAATAATCCTTTACTATGTTACCCGTTTCCAAGCAACCTTGTCTTCTATAATGTCAACAAAAATAAAACAATACCCGACTTCTACAAAACAATATGCGGGAATATCGTTTAGGCTGATAAAAAGTTGCATTAAATATAGTGAAAGGCAGGACCTAAACACTTTTACTTTGTTTTATTCCTTCGCTAAACGAAGACTTAGGAACATTATTATTGTCTACACAATATTTCATATTTTTATTCTACCTAAAATGCAATATTCAAATTTAACGTGCTTTCAGAAATAATATCAAATATCAAGTGCCAAAATAATCTTCTCGAAAAGCTCTAAATTATTTGTTGACTTTATTCATTCTATTTAAGTGTGTCTATACTTTTCAGTTAAGGAAAAGTAACAAGTAGAGTAGACAATAGCAATATTGAAGCTAAATATAAACGACATAAAAGCGAAATAGCATTCGTTCGGTGAGTCTAGCGTCTGTATGAAAAATGCCCTTTGAAAGAAAAGACGATGGTTTGAAGTCTTACAAGGAGCTTCATGCAACTTTGGTCCAAGAAGTTCTGAAAAGGGAACAACACCGACTAAATTATGACAAGCTCAAAGCCCTCAATACCAAGTAAGTGTTTGAAATAATGATGATAATAATGGTAATGAAGTATATCGTTGGTGTGAATATTACTCTATTATCCAGACAAAGAATGTAGTTTAAAAAATCGTAAAATTATACGCTTCATTCATTTCAAAAGTAACATTGCATTCTGTGCAGTGTAAAGCATTTACTTTGTACTTTATACCTTCAGCAAAACTATCAGAATATATTATAGGAAACAGGAAGTGTAGCAGACGCGAGTCACTCCACACTCAGTATTATTAATAACTTTCAATATTTCCTTTATAATTAGACAGTTTTAGTATTGTTTACAAAATATAAGAAATCAGACATGCGACTGCATTTAATATAGTGTTAAATGCAGTTGGTTTCATTCGTACCTTTATCTATTTGTTAAAATGATACAGGCTGCAACTAGAACTTGAGGAAAAGAAGAGGAAGTTGCCAGAACAAGTCGATCAAGACATAAGAACCGAGAAGAAAGATGGAAATAATAAGATTGAAGCAGAATTTCAAGAGTACAATCCCTATCATCGTTTATTACTTGGCATTCCGGATGTCCGAAGTGATAAGGATTTCAGACCTTCCACCACCATCCCTCAATTGTTGTCCCCCGATTCTAAACATCTTGACCAAGTAAGATTATTATTCTGCCTTCTTGCTCCCATCCTTTCTTCATGAATTCCATGAAATATGATTTTGTCTAGACAAAAAAAACTAACTCAGCTATCCCATAACCTACCCTTTAAACTATATAGTTGAGAAAGAAACGATGAAACTGTCTAAAAATCTAATCTTGTTAAAAAAGGGGCTCCAGGGTTTAGAAGCCTTGCTAGAGAAAAAAATTGACGAGGAGAATCCTTCAGAGCATCTAAAATCCGGATTTTGGGAATCAAGTGAGATGCTGGCAACCCTTAACCAATGGAAAAGAGATTATACTGCTTTATATCAAGAATTCCAAAACTACCAAGATGTAATACGGGCCACTGCTGAATCTGAGGTTGCTGCTGCCAATGAAAAAGTAATGATATTTGCATCAACTCCTTATGAGAAAGTTTTTAAACATTTAACCCTCTATGGAATTTTACCTCATTATTGGTCAACCGTATTTAATTTACTTCCATTTGTTTTTAATTTTCTCTACCAAATAATGCAATAGTTGAGTGCTGGATTTTTCTAGTTAGTTCAACACTGCCAAAAAGTCACAGGCATGTTTCTAAATCGCTTATGCTTAGAATTATCAGAGAAATCAAAATCCGTACAAATTAGCCATAAAAACAGTTTCCAACTTAGTTGTTGATGTATTTTTTGAATGATGTTTCTTTCTTTTTTTATCTTATGATTTTATCCCGTTATCCTCACAAAATATTTTTATTAGGGTTTTGTCATGTCATGGTACAGTTTGGTCGTTTCACACTTTCTCTCTTTTTTTCTAAAGGTTATATGAGTTGCTTACTCATGATTTCTTTCCAAGCTTTCTCTCTCCCAAGCAAATGCTCGACTGGTGTCCTAATTTAACAGAACTTTTCTCTTTTTTAAAAGTCTAGAGCAAAAATGTTCCATTTTTCTAATGCGAAATTAAAGCGAATTCGCAGTGTTTGCCAAAATTTCCAAACTAGTAGAAGTAATTGATCCACATATAATACTGAGTGATGCTCGCATTAAATAAGTACCAGGTGGATAAATTACAAGATGAGGATAATTAATGAATGAATGGCAGAGGAAATTGGTGCAATAAAATTAACAATGTAAATTAAATCCTGTGTCTGTCTGTTCTCTATTCTTCCGTTTCTTGTGTGCTTATAGATTACCCTGTTAGAGGATGAGATTCGGGTGACAAGGACTGAGCTAGAGAAGGAAAAGTTTGACTTGGATACCACTTGTCGGGAACTGATCCGTGAAAAGAGCAGCCTTCAATGTGAAATCCGGGTTTGTTTCACCCTTTATCCTTTCTGTCTAACTTTCATCTGTCCATAAAGTTATCTATCCATCATTTTATAAGTAGGATTTGCATATCTAATAATATTATTATTAATCTCTTTCACAATCTTTCTCTTTGTCTCTTCTATTCCAAACTGCTCTTATTTCCGTTTTCTCATGCTCCCCCATCTTTTATTTCAAAGACATATGGATGAATAATCGAATCGCATATGCAAGCAAGACTTAACCAGACGTAGAACAAAAACACTTTCTCAAAGTTCTTACGGCCAGTCATTCAAAGTCGTAAAACCCACACTGGTGAAAATAACATACCAATTTCCGGTGCATGCCAACTTAAGACATATATAATACAATATTATATATTCCCAAGTCGCAAGTCGCAATAGATACCCAAGAAAACAGAGAGACACGAGGAAACATTACGATTACATTTATAATTTATTACATAATTATAAATCCTTTCACCCCAAGGCAAGTAGGAAAATTGACTCGGAAATAAAGTATAGTCATAAATTCTAGGCAAACCGGAAGGATTTTGTGCTCTAATAAAGTGGATGTGTAGTCCAAACTTTAAAATACTATTCATATAAAGTACTAGTATTTAAGCCCGTCTTCGGGACGGGTAAAGTAAGAGGGCAGAGGTGAGATACACCTGGTTTTAAAGGTTATTTAGTATTTATTCCATCTCTAAATTTTAGTCTTCACTTACATAATTCCGATGGATTAACTGCAGATTTAATTGCCAGCAAGTTGGGCTTTTAGTTATCTTATTCTTCCTGCCCGTTTCACATGGGACTTGATTTATAATACCATTAAAAATGAAGGGACTAAAATAAAAAAATTAAAAAAACAATGCCTTATCAGTTCAGCCTTTTCCGATTTCAGGTCCAAATACAATTGAGGGCCCAAGTCCAGTTTTCAAAATTTTGATAAATAGAAGGTTTTTTGTTTTTAAATTTCAAATCACTAGAAAAACTACGTGAGGGCCGTATCTGAATTAGGGTTTTAAGGGTCAAAACCCTCCCCAAAATCTAAACATTAACATTGGAGGGATAGGTGAGGGGCGTGGCTAAACCCTCCCCGAAATATATTGAGGGGATAGAAAAAACCTCTCCGAAATTTTTTCTGGATGTGGCCCTGCTATATGTGGTTGAATTATTAAAATAGCCTAAAACAACAGCATAGGTCAAAAATGGATTTTTGACCTGTGACCGTTCAGAACGTCAACTTAGACTTTTAACTCATCTAATTCTGTTTGTGGGATGAATTCCTCTTTCGAATTGTGTATATACTTTTGTAGTACGTTCAGCCGGTTGAAATTCCATAGCTGGATACATATCCACATAAAATATAAATGACATTTTGGTGATTTTTTATATTGCCTGATGATAGAAAGATCTCAAAGTGCATATTTATGATGTAAGGTGATTGGATGTATTAGGTATATATTAAACAATAGAGTACAAAGCATTTAAGGTTTGCATTGGACACAATAACGTACTAAATTGTTTAGTTTGGAGTTAGTGAACTTTACATGTTATTTTGACAGACACTTCGTGAGGAATTGGATGAAACTCGGTTAAAATTGGAAGAAAAGACCTCTCAAAATGAAGTTCTCAGTAGGAAGATGGATGGTACCATGAATAAAAATCTCTCTCAAGTCAAGGCAAGTCAAAGTCATAAAAAAGTTTAAGAGATTCTTTTAATATTTATCTCATTTGTGTATGAAGTTCGGATACCCTTACGTAAGATTTTATTGATAAAATCTGCTTCGTGTATCTTTGAAAATAAGTGCATTCTCATTTTCGCAGAAAACCACTTCCTTTGAACGCACCATTGTTCTTGCAAAGCTTATTGAAATATGTTCAAACGCTTGTCTTGGAGTTAATTTACATAAAAAACTAGTATGCAATGCATCCTTAAAGATATATTTCACTCCAGTGTAGAAAGAATTGGGTTGGGCAGGGATTTAAGGCTTGTATGGTCTGATGAGTTTCTGTGTTATTAGTACGTTTTATGCTTCAAGAATAAAATTTTTAGGCATTTTCTCTACCATACATTTTTGGAAAACTGTACAAGAATAGTAGAGTATGGGTGTTTTATTTTATGGATGAATTCGAAATTAGATGAAATAAATGAAACTAATTTGTACAGAGCTCAACAGGCCGGGTAGTTTCGGTCTCGATGCACAATAGTAAACTGGATGTTAGAGCTTAAGATTTGGAAGATTTAAAGTAAATCGTAGTAGACCTTATGCAAAGAGAACTTGGTGGCTGAACTAATTTCTTTTATGAATACTTTCAAGGGTGACTGCCAAGATCGTTCTCATGTTGCATTAAATAGTCGACTTAACGCGGCCGACTTGAGGACTGGATTTCTTGAACATGAGATTCAAGACCTGATTAAGGGAAAAGAAACGCTTCTTGAAGAGATGAATGAAATGACTCGAAGGCATGACAGAAAAGTGGAACAGTTAAACAAACATATTCAACATCTGGAACACCTATTTTCCCAGGAGCGGAAAGACTTTGAGGTTAAATACAATGGTAATTTATTCAACTTTCTTCAAAAACTTTCACCAACTAGAGCACAGCGGGTAATATATTATATAGTGCTGGCATGACCCGTGATGGCAACCCCGTTGTGCAAGTTCGACGTTTGAGCCTTATATAGAATGACTTAAGTACTTTGACTCGATATGTATATTACATCTTAATTTTATATGATGTGTAGACGTTAAATGCGTGATGAAGACCCAACAAGCATGCATTATAGAAATGGAAGAAGTTATGAAGTCTAAGGAAGATGAAAGTAGTGCTTTCGTTGAGGGAGTTCATAATCAAATGAGAGACTTGATGGCTGATGCACTTCAAACTATCACGGTAAGATTGGGTACTTTCGATGCAATTTAAATATACTTGGAGACCTTTATTTTAATAAGGTCAGTATGTGCAAGAAATGGAATGATACTTACTAAAATTTGCCAGTAAGAGGTTATACTAGGTTGTGGCATAAGCCTCTTAATACAGATATTGAAGAATGAAACTCCATAATTTTTTTGTACCCACGTATTTCATTCCAATGAGTATGAATCTTTACATTTATGACATCTTCAACAGTCTTCACCTACTTTTGTACATACTATTTCCAATTCAGCAACCTTAAGGAATACTATAATTTATTTCCATTCTCTACCGTTAACGAAAACATTCTGAGCATTTCGGTTTAAGGAATTTTGTTGTGATTATTAGAAAAAGTCACAAGAAATCAAAGAAGCAAAATTTGTTAATAATACATGGAATAGTTCGTTTTAGTGAATGTGTGGTGCATACCAGCTAAATGTTGGTTTCTTCTTAACCTTATCCATGCATTATTAAACTATGCAACAGTAGAAACAATGAAGGTCGTTTACATGGTTTTGGAACACTTCAAAAAATGTATTTTGTAGATGTAAATGTACAATAATTTCTTCACATAAGATATAGTGGATTTTAGAGTATAACAGCCATTTGGAATGTTTTCCGCATTCAAAAGGCTTTTACTACTGATGTATGATTAATAGTTTACTAATATTAAAATTGTTCATGTTTCAGAGTATGGAGGAAGATAAATCAGCTACGGCTTCCAATCAAGAAAAGTTAGCTCAAGAAGTTGCAATTATTCAAGCCCACATTAATAATTTAAAAGAAGCAATCAAGGTTCACCAACAATATTGCATTAGTCTCTGCACCCAAGCCCTAGTCCTGTTAAACTGCAATGAATTCGATCCATCCAATACTAATTCTTTCCTGGAGAATACACGAAATGAAATACCTAAAATCTTTACACATGAATCCAATATTAACGTAAATAAAAACTCAAAAGAGCTGGAAGAAGAAACCTTGAAGAAACTACTCCAGGCCATTGTCAACTCCAAGGAACAATTTCGACATCATCAAGATCGGTTACAAAGCCGAATTCAAGAATTAGAATACAGCCTTAAAACAGATAAACTTCAGTACTGCACAGAAATAGAGAGTTCTCAGAAGGTAGCCTAAGATATTTGTTATTAAAATTACAGTTATAATTAGACTTCAAATATTATGATTTCGTTTTAAACTGATTTCAGAAATGCAAAATGTACAGTCGGCTTATCCGAAAACTACGAAAACGACTTGAGCATTCTCAAAATCTGGCGACATCAAAGGGAGGTGTGATTGCTAAAAATGACACCAACGCTCGAGAACATACAAATGGTTGGTAGCGGCAGCTAAAGTCTCCGGGCGAATTTGCTTCCCCTGGAGTTTAAATTTAACAGTACCTTACATCCCCAGATAAAAAAATCCAAACTAGTAAGACCCTGGAACGAAGTACTACCCTATCCAGGATTGGTTTAAAACTAAAATTAATGTAACATGAATTTAACCTTTTCTTTTAGACGTTATCTTTCTTAAAATTAAGGGCTCATTTTAAGAGAGAAATTCCAAACAAGCTTGACATACTTTAAATTATTTGTGCACAAGAAACAAAAGCAGTAATAATATTTAATATGGACTGTTAACTTCGATTGTAAATAGAGGTGGGCACAAACGTTACGATTGCAAAATCGATCCTAGGCAAATACATACTAATATCTGGGGACTTAAGGTATCAACGTACCTATGTCTTTCGGGGACTTAAGCTGCTTCTACCAAATTGCTTAACATCAGAAATTCTTCATGAGGCTTCGACAGGCACTTCCAAACTTAACTACTTACGACAAAACCATTCTCACTTCTTAGGAATTCTACAAGACCTGGACAACTACGAGACTTAAAATTACAATTAAATTCCAACTCCACTGAATACTTCATCTACTTTCTTTATAACTCCGATATTATTATTGAAATTTGTACTGTTTGAAAACATGCACACACGCTTTGGAAAAATATAAACATGAAAAAAATTATTTACACAATAATAGTACGTACTAGTAGATTTCTTACACTTTGGCCGTTCTTAAGATACTATTTTAACGATTTAACAATGTTTACTATTATTGCGAGCAAAAATATCGGTAATATAACAACTAACAAATTTACGTATACCGTTACGTACGTTTTTATAATATCGAAGATTAGAAATTACAATAATGCATTAGAACCGCCTTGCCCTCACTGCCATTTGAAATAGCTCATCACTTAAGGCATCCACTAAAGTGTTATTGAAAGCAGAAAACTCTTCATCTTGAAGATATGGCCGGAAAACATCTTTGGGCTTCTCCGCCTGATCAAGGGTCCTTATTTTCTCTCTTAGCGCTTCACTTTTGAACATATCGGTAAGTTGAGACACCAACGCTGAAAGAAAAATACGATTAAGAATTATTCAGTGTTTAAGCATGGTAGTTTCTACAAACAACTGATAACATCAGTCAATTCTTACGTTCTTGCTGCAATTTAGCTAGCCCTTCTGGAAGAACGGTATCTTTAGTTGGAAAAAGATACTTTTTTGGTTCAGTTCCTTTGCGCCTACCCCCGGCAGACAATGAGTTACCATGGCCATCTTCGAGCTCCATCTGATCCTCTTCAGTTTTATCGGCTTCTGCAGGGTCCTCTTTCTTTACAGGAGTACAATTCGAACCAGCTTTGTGCACTTTGTAGCACACTAATGAGCAACTAATAAAATACACGACATGATCATCAATTAAATTTGAATGACCCTTGGATAATATATATCAAATATTGCAGAGCATTTAGCTAATTAAGACTAGAAGCAATATTTCCTGGGCAGTTTCGCAAATTAAAATTTGAGCGACAAAGTGTACTACTCCATTTATAGGAATACAAATGTGAAAGGTTTAACTTTTTAAAAAAAATTGGTATTTACTGGTTTTTATCCACCGCTAGATTCTAGATTGCAACTCATGAATGTGAAATATATATTCAATTGTGTAATGTGTTGTGCCAAATTTTGTGAGATATAGAATTAGGTACTATTTCTTCTTCATAACCTTCAAAGACATTTGAAGTTTAAGGATTGCAGAATATAAAGAAAATGTATTTAAATGCTTATGGAATAAACTTTGAGTAACATTCAAAGGTGTAGAAGATTTGATTTTTGAGGATAATACATTCAAAATTAGTAGTTGTAGGTTGTAGTCTTACTATTTCTTTAGGCACGCAGGGCATCTATAAGACGCATCTTCTTTCCCACACTCAACACATTTTCGAGCCTCCTTTAAAGCTTCATAATCAATTATCGGATACAATATTTGGTTTCTGGGATTAAACCTTGGTCGTCGATTACGACGACCCCCTCTTCGACCGCCTCTTCGTCGATTCCATCTTGGACGAAAATTGCCATCTCCCCTAGCTTCAAGGTTTGGCTCATCGTTCAAATTTGGGTTGGGATGCCAGGATCCTCCTCTACCACGTCCACACCCTCTCCCATTACCACGCCAACGTCCACCTCGACCTCCTCCTCCTCTTTCATGATTTCCACGACCTGGACCCCTTCCCCTACCTCGACCATGCCCACGACCCATTTCCTGTGTCCTGCAGACTAAGAACCAAAAATCAAACATTAGATTTAAAATATCAATTTAAATGCTTAAAACAAATGGTCCAACAAAAACAAAAACTCACAAGTGTCACAAGCATAAAAGGATGTAATTATTAATTATGTAAATTATGAAATGAATAACAAATTACCTGCTCAACCTAAAATCCTTTTGCTTTCTTGAAGGCCTCAATGGAAGTTTAAAGTGTTCAGAATTCCGTCTCTTTCACTGACTGTGATTTTGCCAGAGTATTGCCTATGCTACAGCTGACAGCCAATGCGTAATTAGATAGTTTAAAAAGTTAATGAAATATTAATTAGTTAATTAATGGGTGCAATGTTTTCTTTCTTCGTAAGTACAAAGTAAAATGCAGTGCCCAAGCACCAAGGAGCTCCTATTCACTCTATCAGCAGTGTGCTTTTGTTTGCTTCTGCACGAGCACAAGTAACACAATTTTCATAAGACAGATAAAGAAAGCGGCTTTTGTAGTCTCTCCCTTTCAATGGTGCTTGGAATGCAGACTCGACTTGAGACTGGTGCATAGTGTTCATGATGCCTTTTTATTTCAAAACTGCATACCGAACTCATAGACCCATATCGCTGGCTGCACATACATTTTTGAGACATATAAGGGACCCTACAAATTAAGGAAAAGTCCAATTGAAAAATGCAATTTCCAACTAATTCAGAATTAAATGAAAACTCCTGTAGTCATGAGAAATATGACTAAAAAATTGATTAAATTTAAAGAATAGATATTTTAAATACAGGATCTTTCAAATTCCATTATTTATTCAAATGTCAGTTACGTATAGGGGATAAGCCACTAATGTAATGCTGCAAATCAAGGGATAAGCTGGCAATACTAATAAACTGATACAAGAAGCTACGAATTTCATTATCAATTAGACTTCTTGAATACAGGATAATTAAAACTGTCGTTGATATCGATGCCTAGACGTCTGCATCTAGCTTCAAACATGAAGCTCTACTCTTCGTGTAGAGCTTCAAGACTTTACTCCTTATCAGGACTTACAACACGGTAAGAAGTTCTGAA